>APFE031690907.1:51093-143219 GCA_000404065.3 Pinus taeda
CTGTCCACATACCAGATACCCGAAGATGCTCCGCTAATCGAGGGAAAAGCATGCTCCCTCTGAACCTATGTGGCAGGTGATCCTGCACTAGAGGACTCACGTAGTGAACCCAAACTCTCGGTCAAAACGATCTGCAAAGTCCTCAACCTCTGTTGAAGCTGCCACGCTGTGGTTCTTCCCTTCTTCTTCTTCTTCTTCTTCTCCGAACACACAACTGCATAGTGTCCCATCTTTTGACAATTCCAACACTTCACCTTGGAATAGTCCTTCTGTGTGTTACCTTGTTTACCTTTACCTTTGCCTTTGCCCCCACCATTGCTTGTGGAAGTCTGTTTCTTCCCTTCGCCTTTCTTGCGCCAACAGTGCTACATCCTCATCCTGCTCAACTAGCTTAGCTGCCCCAAGCTGTCCTTTCCTAATCTCTGTCCGGATGCAATCATCACGAAACCTCTCCCATGTGAGAAGGGTCTCACGTGCACAAACCCCATCAGCAAAGTTCATCCATGAACGGGGGAGGCCATTCACTGCAATCCGCACCAACTCAATGGGTGGAATGACCTCTCCAATTGCTGCCAACTCATCTCTCACATTAGTAATCTTTGTGAGATATCCAGCTGCACTATCATTACCCATCTTAATGGTCTTCAGCTTGTCCTTCAGGACCATTTTTCGGTTCTCATTGGTACTCTGGTAGAGATTGGACAATGTTGTCCACATCTCATGGGCATTTCTATTTCCTCTCACATGAGGAATGCAATGGTCTTTGACTCCGTCTAGAATCAGTCTCTTACCTTTGTTGTTCTTTTTATTATACCCAGCCAACTGAGTAGCATCAGTAAGCACAACAACAGGGTTCTGTGTGGTATGCACCATGATGTCTCAGACTTCTGCCTCCTCAAAGATACTCTGCATTCTCTCCTTCCAAACGTTATAATTGTTATGCCCATCCAACCTTATCCTCCACCCTCAATCCTAATGACATCTTGTTGTCCTAAAATTGAAAAATAGCACTGTTATAGTAAAGATAAAACTGTTGTTTGTGAAAAATCAACTTGCTGGAATTTTCTGAGTGAAAAATCAGCAGCCTGTTATTTTCGTCCTTACTGTCCCAAACTGCACTTCAGCACTCAAACTCTGATACCATGTAAAAATTTCTCATTTCCCACCCTGGTTTTCAGTTTCACCTTATTTCTCCAAAATAGTTAAATGCCTTTTCCCATATCCATACATTCAACCAATGAAAAAATAAATTTTGCTGAAAACACAAATTCTGGAAATTTTACAGAATGCTGGGAAAATGCAGAAATAAAAATCAGCAGGTACAAACAGCCATTAAACACATTTAAACACAGTGATTTTTGGTCAAGGTGACCCTAGAAAAACCCCCTACAACTCTTGGGGAAAACCAGTTCGAAAGCTCCTTATTTCTGAAAATGCTTTTTACAGTGAGAAATATTCAGCAAAAAAATCAGCAAGCAAACTTTTACAACTTATCTTGTTTTCTGTGCCTCACAGCCAACTGAAAATACTTGCAAACAGCAAAACAGGACAGCAATAAATGTTGTACAGCCTCTTCGATTTTCGTGCCCACTTTCAGCCTTAAATGTTGTTGTATGGCCTGTCTAGAAATGTGTGCCAAGCTACCATAAATACGACGTATGGACCTCGATTTGCGTGCAGAAAACCCCAACAATATGTTGTATGGATTTGCCTCGATTTGCATGCCAAAGTGCAGCCACTAGCTATACGGCCTTCTTTGGAAAATGTGCCAGCAAACTGCTCCTCGATTTCTGTGCAAACAGCTATACGGATTGGCTAAACTGTTGCCTTGGAATGTGTGCCAAGCTGCTGTCTCCTTCTCCTCCCTGTCCAGAAATCTCTCTTGCTCTCTTGCTCTCCTTCTCTCAATCTACTAATGAAAGAATGAATGATCTTTTCCTCATTTTCCTCCTTTAATCTAACCCTAAGTGACTTTTGGGTGATCCCTAAATCTAATGGCTGAAATAGATTGAGATCAAGGGTTGAGATTAAATGTTCATTTAAATCTCACTTTCTATTTTTTAATTCACCCCACTTTAATAAAGACCCACTTAGTCATTTTTATTTCCAAAGTCACTTTTCCTTTCTAATTTTAACATTGACTTTATTAAAGTCACTTTAAAATTAGACTTTAGTAACTTTATCACTTAAAGTCACTTTTAAATTAGATTTAGCTTTATAAAAGTTATAAAGTCACTTTAGGAGAAAAAATTAAATTCTTTTGGACACTTTTCCCTAGGCCAAAGATCAAAGCCTTGGGGAACCACCTGTCCTCCGGTACCAAATTTCAATAATATGTAATATGAGGTAGTTTACAGTAATTGGAGGAATTCTGATTAAAAGTTCCTGGGAAGAAAAATGTGTGAATAAAGAAAGGAGGAGATCATGAAATATGCAACTATGGAAAAGGAAATCAACATCCAAGGGCTGACAGATTTGACTAAGATATCTCCATGAAAGATATAAAGACTTTGATGAAGTCTAAAAAAGAAAGAGACCCTTGATAGTATATATCTTTTGGAGATGTGTCAATATGTGTGCAGGATGCTGATGCAAACTAGAAGATGTCATGATGAAAGACCATCACAAAGGTGATTTTGATTTAATGTTCATTCCTTTATTTGTGAATGATATCTAGATGGGCATATGCAAGGTTGCCAAGGGAAGATCTATGGATATCTTCCACCCATGATGTCCATGAAGTAGGATGAAAGATGCATAAGGAATCATGGCATGAAGAAGGCAGCATGGCATGAAGGAAGCCAAATAGAAATTGATGGATCACTTTCCGATAAAAGGAATAATGACATGGTTGACTCATGGATGAAAGTGATGGATGGTATGTGCCCTACGAAGAAGTCCCAAAACATGAAGACCCTTGAATAAAGAAGAGAAGTTCAAGACATAGTGAGGAGGATTTCTTCAAGCAGTTGGTTGTCCCATCATCTCCACCTGAGTAGCTGTTGTAGGTCCTTAATTAAGAGGGAGCCTAGAAACAATTTTCTTACTTGGTAGAAACATGGAAGCAAAATTCCTAAGCCAAGAGGGAGCTTAGGTACATTCCTTCATTGGAATAGGTATGTCCTCCCTAATTAAGAGGGAGAGATAAAAACATCATTCTTGTCTTCACCTGGGAAGACAGAATGGAGGATTGGGTAAACATCTGGCATCTGATGCTCTTTGAGGATGAGTTAGGGCATCCAAAATAAGAATAGTCGTAGAGGACCAATATTCTTTGAGGACTAGAAATCCAAGATAAGAATAGTCCTGGTGGAACACACCCTAAAAAACCGGGTGGGGTATGTTTCGAGAAAGACAATGATGAGGGTGTCTATACATCATTGGTCTCGCCAGCATTGAGCTCAGATCTTGTGGAGAGATAGAGTTGTTAGTCAAGGCCTTGCTATGTGACAATGTTGGTTGATATGATGCTATATAGATGGGTTACCAATCTAAATCTTCTCATGAGAATTCTTCAGATTGAGAATAACCAGGTACCATTATGAATACCTCCCTAGTTATGAGGAAGTGTTGAAAAATGTAATTAGGTTTGATCTTCATAATGACATATGTAATTATGATTTTATGTAATTCATGTAAAGAAGAAAATAAAATTATGTTTGTAATGCTTGTCTCATGGGTTTCATGAGCAAGGAATTTTATTTTAGTTATGGCACCCACTGTGAGCGCTTAGGATTGGTCATAAAGTCAAATTGAGTCAATGTCATGAATGAAGGACCCTTCTTGGGCATGTTACATATTTGTATGAGTCATTAAAAGAATAAGAAGGTCGTCCAAGACCAAGCTAAAGCATCTTCTTCAAGTCGGATTTAAGATGGAGTAATGGAATTACACCAAAAGAAATGTTGGCTCACCCACAATTTAGGTCAGCTTCTTTGATGGTCAACCCACTCTAAATAGGACAGCTCGGCCTTATTTCAGAGATAGAATTTCGGTTGAGGGGAAATTTGTAATAGGAAGTGTGAGAATCACTAAGAAAGGAGTCTCATAGCCAGAGAAGAAGAAGGAAGGAAGAATGGAGTTGTTTGGGTCTGTTTTTTGGGCTGATATCACTCCACACGTGCAAGATTGCAGGACAGTCTACTGCAGGAAAAGGGTCGAGGCATTTCAATTATCTAGGTAACCAAATTGAGAGAAGGACAAGTCAAAAGAAAAGTCAAGTCAAGCAGGAAAGAATCTCCCTCCAGAGCAAAGAAGATCAAGGGTCAAAGTTGGTCAAATCACGTGTGCTAGTTTTTCTGAAATAAGGCTGAGAAGTGCAGTGTTGAACCAAGGAACCGAAATCAAAAGGATAGCCGAGGGAGAAGAAGCAGCTAGCAAGTTTGACTATCGTTGACTTAAGGAAGAGGAGTAAGCTTTGTGTCTTGGTCTTGGAATGGAAAATAAGTCAAGGGTCTTGATCTTGGTATTCGTCAATTGAAGTCTCTATAAGAAGAAGAATTTGTTTGGGTTTTCCTCTCAACTGGGAGAGGTTTTGGCCCTGGTTTATCGCCTATATTTTGTGTCTCTTGTCTCTTTGTTATTTATGCATTGGTAGCTACTTGATGAAGAAGAACACTATAACAATCTAACTAAAGAGAAGATCATAATCTAATGAAGTAAAAAGCATTCACAATCAGTTATCAAAATAAGAGAAATCACCTAATCTTGATACCCTAGATTTCTCAACATCCTGGATCCAACCCTATCAAGTCCCCTAGTAGTTCTTCTGACGATACCATATCTCCAAGAAAGAGGAAGACCACTGAAGCTTCTACATCTTCGCTTCTACATCTCCCATTAACCCTATTAGTTCAGTGGTTAGGAAACTCTTTGCAAATAACACCACCCTTTTCACCATGGATATGCCATGGCTTGTAGTTCCATTCAGGCCTTTGGATTCAAGCAAACTCCCTAATGTTGTACATCCCTCACCTAAGAAGTATTACGAGTGGCTGCCCAAATTCAATGGTACTGATGCCACCACTGCAGAGAGACATATTCATGAGTATTATTGGGCAGTGAGTACAAAGCTAATAATGAAGGAAGATATAGTCATGATGTTTTTTTGCTTTAACTTTTGATGGAAATGCTAAGGACTAGTATCTTAGCTTGCCCCAAGGTAGTATTACTAATTGGGATACCTTCCATGATGCATTCAAGAAAAGGTGGGCAATAGCTTTAGATGGAGGCATCCTTCTTGAGAAGTTCCTTCAAGCCATTAAAACTAACAATCACTGATGGAGTACACACAATGGTTTGAAAACCTCCTTAAAAAGGTCCCCAAGAGATACAAGCCCACCGATGACACTATCCTTGATAGATACATTAGATCTCTCAATGGACATTTGACCTATGCCCTTAGAGACAAAGGTCCTAAAGACTTAGCAGAAGCTAAACTTATGGTTGTTGAAGTGGAGAAAAATATAAACATTGCTAGAATTCACTTGTTAAATTATCCTAGCGATAGAATTGAGCCTAAGATCAAACCTAGTTCCCAAGTGGATCCAGCTTTGTCGGGTTTTCCCCAATAGTTTGATAAGCTTACAAATGAACTAATTCAGGGTCAAAATCCATTGATGAACAAGTTGTCCATAATGGAGAGAGAAAGGGGATCTCAATCTAATTTTTCTCCTAAAGCATGATTCAACAAGGAAAAGTCCCTCAACAAAAAGGCACTTGAGGGAGTCTAGGCCAACCAACAAAGTGTTCCAAACACACTTCCCCCAACCAATCTAGTAGGGCAAGAGGAGTCCCCATGGTGTCATCCTTATGAGGAGTATCACTCCCAAGAAGAATGTCCTTACAATCAAGTCGAGGAGGAAGAAGTCCCTGAGCACTTGAATATTGTAAATGATAGTGCTCCTTTCTACATCTTGCTTGGTGATATTTATTTCTACCAAGGGCGTGATCAAGTCCATAAGGAAGATGTTAATGTTGATGATCAAGTTGAACCAATTATGATTGAGAAGAATAGTGGAAGGTTCAAAGGTCTGCAATATTCTAGGAGAAATACCAACCAAAACCAAGCAAGTTGTAGCTTAGGCAATCCATCCCAAAAGAAGGACAATTCCCAAGTTCAAGCTCAAAACAAACCTAAGCCAAAACCTAGGAGCAATGATGTTGCATTGGATGTGGATAAGACAAATTTTTTGGCTAAGCTTAGTGTTCAAGTCCCTCTTATGGAGATGGCAAAGCTTCCTACCCAAAGGAGGCAAATTAGGAAGCCATTTGACTTTAAAGATGACCTGTTATTCTACAAAACATGTACTTTGATAGGAAAAATGGAGGTCATAAGCCATTCTTGTTATCCCTAGTAATAAATAATATTATATTGCATAATTGTATGCTTGATTTAGGTGCCTCGACAAATGTCAATCCATTGAAGGTTATGCATCAGTTAGAAATGGACATCACTGGACCTTACAAGAATGTATGTGGTTTTGATTTCAAATCTATCCTTGTCCATGGTCTTGTTGTCACCTGAAGTGTATACCTAAGGCGCAACACTCAGAACAGGGACTGTCACTCTAAATCCATATTCACTCCATTTAGACTCTCTCCTAGCTAAGTCAAGGGGGATAGTCCCTAAAAGTAATGATGAAACAGAAAACTTGTTGGAACAAGAAGTTCTAGGAGATTAAGGGCAAGGCAATTATTATTAATGTAACTTGATTATTAATTAAAGCAAGTGTGACAGTTTATGAGCAATGTATATTAAGATAAATGCAGTTGGGATCAATAAGGCAGATTCAAAATGTAACAAACCAGTGCCTTTACAATTCTCAATGGAAATTTAGAGACTTGCAAGAAATAGGTACTCAAAGTTACAATAACAACAATGTTGCAAGAAGAGTTAGAACAGAAATTTAAAGACCAAGACAACTAGATATATGAGCAATGAACCAATAAATTTGTAAAATATAAATTTAGCTCACAATTCCAATCACCAATGATCAACAAGGAATGAATGCAGGATCTTAGCTAATGTGAAATGCAAAATCTGGGTTGATTTTAATTAAGATGCTTAATCTAGATGAATCCTTCCTTCTAGCTGTTTTGAGGCTAGTCTCTAGAGTAAGTTGTGGAGAGAAAGCAAGGGGAAGCAAGCGCTATGACTTGATTAACGATCACTTCCTTTGAGGTCTAACCACCCAATGCCTCCGTTGTTGCAGAGACTGTGGCTCTGATGACAACAAGGTCACCGTGTTAACCACTAAAGAGGGTCTATCCTTTGCAAGCTACAAAAAAAAGGTGGTCCTAACTTTCTTTCAACCAAGCTTAGGCTTGGAGATAAATTTTAAGGATGCAATTGAGATACAAGATGCAAAAATGCAAGATCATAAATGCAATTGCTTCAGAGATGAAAATACTATCAAGATGTTTCAACAAGATAAAGAGCTAATTCGCTTATGATATACTTGTGAGCACAAGATGATTAGCTGACACAAAGATTACAATTAATGAAGCAACAAGGAATACTCAATGAAACAATGACAGTTAGAGAATGTTAAAGCAAGATTTCACAATGCCTTAGAATCAAAGTGTTCTTATAGTATTCTTTACTTAGACAACTGAAATAAGCAAAGACCCTTTAGCCAAATAAAGACTTACGGATAGCGAATGCAATTGCTAATGAAAAGAGAATCACTTACTTAGATCAATCAATTATAACCAAGTGAAACTAGATCAAATAACATTCTTTTAGAGCATGTGAGTTAGGAGTTATATTAGGTTGCTTTTATTTAAAACACTTATAGCCAAATGTCTGCAACTTATGAAAGGTCACTTGAAACAAAAATTTTCCATTGATATGCCAATAAATATGCCTTTGGTTTCCTCCTCAGAATTGTTTATTTCACCAAATAGCAATTAGGAACCAGTGAAACTTAAAGGTATGCAAACATAATTATTCAGAGATTGCTAACAGTGATTTAAAATGATGAAATGCAACACTAACCAAACCATGCAATGTAAAAAATGCAATTGGAGTCTAACCATGCAACTATGAGTGATGCAATTAGAGAAGCAACTATGTAATGGAATGCAATTTGGTTAAGAGAGGAGACAGAGACAGTTAGCAATCTAAGAAAACAAGTCTATCCTCAATGCTTTGGTGAGACACGAGAGCAACCACTGTAAATTCAATACACTTCCAGTGCACAAAGATACACAATGATCCATCTTCAAAATGTACCAGACCTCAAGATATATCACAGTAATTGGATCAGCCCACTGCCAATAGAAAATCAGACTGTGGTAGCTATTGTTGGAGTAAGTCAGATCACAATTATCACAAGTCCACAAGATACCAGCGAAGCACTTTAGGAATGTGAATCTGCCTTAGATATGCCACTTCGAAGCTCAACTGCTGCAGCCTCTTTTAAGTATGTATCAGTCCTTAATCAATCTTCAAATCTTTTACAAAATGTGAGCAATAATACCAGAATTCAATAAACAATTCAAATACTGAATGCAAGGCAAAGATATAATGTAGATTCAAATCAGACTTTGATACCATGTATATTAGTCACCAAATGATGAAGACAGACAATCTAATGACCAAGCCTTAATTTTGTTTTCAGACCTGCATATTGAAAGGAAAATAATAAAAAAATACATAGACAAGAAAATAAAATTTATACACAAAAGGACAAAAAGGGTTAGTAGATATAAACAAATTTACAAATCTATTGGATCAAAGGAATATGAGTACAACTCCGCTCCTTGATCAATAGAAAAATAAGCTTTATATTAGCAGATCTATTCGACATGCACAAACATAATTCAAATAGATGACGGAAATAAATTTTTATGGTGAGCAATAGCCAAAATCCCTACAAATCAAATCGTTAGATAAGCCATGAAATTTAATCAGATGGGCTCTTGAGTTTCCGTGACTTGAGAGTGGGTTGGTCTAACCAAAGACTTTCCGTCACACTTAAGATCTGAATTCCTGAAGTCTCTACACACTTAAAATCAAATTATTAGATCAATAGAGGCATAGATAACAAAATAACCATAAATATCTAGAGATACTTGCTAGATAAATCAAATTAAAATGTTTCTCTAAAACCCATCAACTAATACAAGATACTTGTATAAATAGTTGGTCCAACAAATGGCTAAAAAAATAATAATTTATAAAATTTATTCAATAGAGTATTAAACACATGATTCAGAAAAATATTACCACAAGAAGCAAAAGAGGAACACCACCATGAATAAACCCCAAAGACTTCTTTATTATTTCCAGAAAAATATTAGAGCGGCAGAGCTTGACTCAGAGATTCTTTACAAAATTTTCGGTATCAAATGTGGAGCAAATAGGTTCCTTATATAGAAAATAGAGAGATCTAGATCCACTCCAAGTGGAAAACGGCTAGGTCCAAGAAGTTGCACATGTTCTACTAGATCTTGTGTAATAACAGTTACTTGGTATTTGATCCATGCCAAAAATAAATCTTGTCCCTTGATCTTGATGAAGAAATTTGAATTCCATAATAATTCTCTTTTTTCCAGGTCCAACTTTTTTCCTCAAAAAATCATTTTTGACTTTATCATCATGGTGTTGAAGAATGTAACTAGGTTCGGTCTTCATAATTGTATTTGAGTCACAATAAAATGTATTTATGAAAAACAATTTTATTATTATTATTAAGACTTATTAAAGCATGGGTTTCATGCTTGGGTCATCATGTTTTAGGTCAAAGTCCCCATTGAGGACATCTAGGATTTATAAGAGTCATTAGAGTCATTGTACATTTAATGAAACCCTTCTTGTGCTTTTGAATCATGTAAAAAGAATTAATATCGAGTCAAATAAGCTATTTGTCACCTCCACACCAAGTCGGCCTAAGGAGATCAAGTCAGCCTCAAACTGGGTAACTCGACTCGACCTCACCAAAAGCCTATATATTGGAGCAATTCGAATTCATTTGGAGCACACACCCTCACTCACTCAAGTTCGATATCCAGAAGGAAGAACCGGAAAAGTGCTAAGTAGATAAAGAAGGCTAAAAGGAGTCGAAGTTAGAGAAGAAAGAAGAAAAGATTAAGATCGAAATTTTGAGCTACCTATCTCTCTCTTGTGAGGATTCCTCTAGGAGACCGGAGTCTCTTTTGTCAAGTCGAAGTTGTTGTTGTTGTTGTTGCTGCCAGTTGTTGGGTCGAAATTGTTGCTACAAGTTGTTGCTGCTAGGACTAAGTTGTTGCTGAAGGGTTATCATTTGCAAGAAGGACGAAAGGGTTGACTTGGTGTGGAGGAAGTTTGTGTCTAGGTCAAAAGTCTTGGATTCTCTCAAGAAGTTATTAAGAGTTGTTGACTGGGTTTTCCCCTAGATAGGGGTTTTTCCCTAGTTGTCTGCCTATATCTGTTGTCTGTGATCTTTGTGTTATTGTTTTGGTAATTGCTTGATGAACTAAATGATTAAAGAAAAACATAAAGATAAGAAAGTCAAAAGTAATTATCTATATAAAGAAAATCTTTCTACCTTTCTGATTTTCTAACATGGTTTCAGAGCTAAGGTGAAGAAGGAAAAAGGCAGTTTGAGGATCTACTAAAAGGAGTCTAAGAAACCTCAAAAATTTGAGCAAGTATCATATAAGGAGATCTTATAAGGAAAGAAGCTTACTACCTTCAAAAACAATGTCTAACACAATAAAGGGAGAGAACAAATTAGAAGGAGGATCATGGAAGAAAAGAATTGATCTCATTCATGAAAAGAACAAAGTCTTGAATTTGGTTAGAGGAAAAGTGAAGAAACTTACCGAAGGATCTAGTGATGCAGATAACGTGAAGTTTAGACCGTCAAAAATATTGGCTATGACACTAATGGTAGAAGGTATAAAGGACAATCTTGTCCCATACATTTCCAACATAGACTCTGCTTAAGAAATGTATGAAGCCTTATCAAAATTGTTCACTATCAAGAACATTGGTCAAGTAGAAAGTCTGAAGAATAAACTAAGGACCACAAAAATGACAAGAGATGACATTGTGGTTTCCTTCTTTGTAAGGATAACTAGAGTTAGAGATGACCTTCAAGCCATAGATGAGATTTACCGGAAAAAGAGCTAGTGATTACTGCATTATTGGGATTGCCACCCACTTTGAGTGTTTTTGCTTCAAGAATCGACAACTAGAAAGAAACTCCTTCATTTGAAGAATTATGGAATGCCTGCAGCCAAGAAAAGATGAGAATCTCATTAGTAACCAACAATGAAGAAGAGAAAGTTTCAAATGCCTAATCCGCTCATCACAAGAAAGGAAACTACAAGAAGTCAAAAGGGACAAGAAGGAAGGTAGACATGTCCAAAACAGAAAGCTACCAATGTCATAAAATGGGTCACTATAAAAGTGATTGTCCTGACAATCTGAAGAATAAGAAAAGGAACAAGGACCAAGCTAATGTTGTTGAAGAAGGATCTCCAAAGAAGAATAAGGATGAAGAATCAGATATAAGTGACTTACACTACTAAGTCCTTTGCTCACTTTAGTTGTTTCATTTTTTTATTTCTAGTATTTGTAGGTTTAACATATTTTGGAAAAACATTTTTGAATTGTTTCTATAAGGTTATAGGTATCCCTCAAGTTTGGAGGGAGCCCTCACCAACTTCCAAAGATAAGTATCTTACTCCTTGTATTACCTTTTCATTTTGGTTTCCCTTACTTATCTAAGTTTGTTTGTATTAAATATTAATCACATTTCTATTCATATTTTCCTTGTTTAGGAAAGGCTTGTTGAATTCTCAAGGATTATGGAAGAAGACCTCACAAGACAAAGCATTGGAATTACAAGGTTTGTTAAGAAACAAAAGGAAAGGCTTGTTGAAAACTCAAGGATTATGGAAGAAGGCCTCACAAGACAAAGCATTGGAATTATAAGGTTTGTTAAGAAAGAAAAGGTATGCCTTAAACTATAAGTTTTGCTCTCTTCATGATAAAGGTATATTCATTCTTGATAAACTATTGTACATTACTAACATTATTGTGTCTAGCTCTCTTGAATCATAAAAATTCTTGATTGGGTGATTCATCATTAGATAAATCTACTCTCCTCTAATCTTTGATTATTATTGTGGAACACTAAAAAGGTTCTTTGTAAAACCCTAACTTAAGGGTATGTCAAAGATAATGTGTGAAACCCTAGCCTACTTAAGGTTTGTTGAAGTCTAAAGAAAATGTTTGATGCTTTGATGATGTCATGTTCAGGGTTTTGGTATTGTTATAAAAACCCTAACTTGCTAGGGTTGAATGATGATGTCTGAAATCTCAAACCTTTGAAGTATTGATAAATTAGGGTTTGTTGTTGAAACCCTAGATCTTTAAGGTTTGGTACAGTTTATGATATAATGTCCTAGGAATGAAACCCTAGGCATATGATTGTCCATCTAATCAAATATGTTAGATGTTTGAATATGTTTGTGTCATTAAGTTTGACTAACATATGTTGCTATGATATGCTTGTGCATGATGATGAAATCCTAGATATATGTGTTGACCTAATTGTTGACGGTCATAAGTCCTAGGGTATGGAACTAAGCCCTAGTCGAGGTTTGATACTCTAGGATGATAGTGCTTATGAATTCTAGGGTTTTGTAACTAAACTTTAGTAGAAGTTCAATTCTATACAGTGTGATAATCTGAGATTTATGAAAGATTGTTGAAATGTAAAATTGAGTTGTGAATGGTTTTGATTATTGAAGCTTAATGGTTCATGTATGAATCTAGGATCTTGCATTAAATCTTAGTAGAAATCTAACATATGAATTCAGAAAGTTGAATTGTTGAATTATACTTGTTTGAATTGTTTCTAGGGTTTGCTATATGTTATAAAAGAATTTGTCATATCAGATATTGTGGCCCTAGATATAATGAGATTGATATCTTGTCTAAGCTACTAATGTGATTTAGGGTTTGTAACAAAACTCGGGCAAGAAATTGAAGTATGTGTCTCTTGTTGATTATGAACCTAACTAAGGTTAGGTATCTAGTGTCTAAAGTCTAATGCTTCCATTATTATATGATTTTGATATGGTTAACTTCATGATTCTATGTATTTGGTTGTACTTGCTATCTAAGTTGTGTAGGTACATAATCTTCAAGGTGCTAAAGATATTCGTAAGTAAAACATGATGAAGTTATATGAATGATGATGATCAAGAAAGATGGAAGCCATGAAAAATCCTCCGATGTCATAGAAAAGAAGTTGATCTCCCTAACTTAAGAGGGAGCCTAGAAAAGAGAATATCTCGACTTGAGAGGGAGGGCATATTATAGTCATGATGGATACCTTGAAGAAGAAATTGGAGAATGCATATTGAGGTGTTGCTGAAAAAAGGAAATTTGGTTTTGGTTGTTGCATGTGAAGTAGGAAAGGAAGTTGAATGATTAAGGAAACCTTTGTCGAGTTTTGTTTGTGAAACCTCAAAGTCCTATCGTGATGAATTATGAAGCAGCATCAAGAAGTCGGAAGACCCCGAAGGTTTGTGTTTACTCATGAGTATTTGTAAGGTTGTTACTAATTGGGGTTGTGACTATTCAGGTAAATCTCTCGAAGTTTTTGAAAAAGCATGCTTGAGATTAGAGAGATTTGATGTGTTGAGGCTTTGTGTGTGAGACACATTGTCTGTGAGGACATCAGGCCGGCACTATGTGTTAATGTCTAAATCCCAAAGTAGGGAGGGTGGCGTTGGTCATAGAGCTCTGACCTCAGATACGCACCTAGACCCTTGGGTTGATGGTTAGCAAGTAAGCCTGATGGTACCTAGACTGGCTGAAAGCTTTAGTCCATCTTAGTCCCAGCCGGATAGATTGCCCTGGTCAAGAATCTAGTCCGTGGTACCGTGAGTGCCTAAACTATTGGAGGACCTTGGATAGATTGCCCTGGTCAGGAATCTAGTCCACGGCATTACGGTGCCTAGACTCTTCATAGTTCATATGTTTTGAGATCTTCCTTGTACTTGTTTAGGAATACCTCCCTAGTTAAGAGGGAGTGTTGAAGAATGTAACTAAGTTCAGTCTTCATAATTGTATTTGAGTCACAATGAAATGTACTTATGAAAAAGAATTTTATTATTATTATTATGACTTATTAAAGCATGGGTTTCATGCTTGGATCATCATGTTTTAGGTTAAAGTCGCTATTGAGGACTTCTAGGATATATACTGAGTCATTAGAATCATTGTACATTTAATGAGACCCTTCTTGGGCTTTTGAATCATGTAAAAAGAATTAATATTGAGTCAAATAAGCTATTTGTCACCACCACACCAAGTCGGCCAAAAGGAGATCAAGTCGGCCTCAAACTGGATAACTTGACCTCACCAGAAGCCAATATATTGGAGCAGTTCGAATTCACTTGGAGCACACATACTCACTCACTCAAGTTCGATATCCAGAAGAAAGATCTGGAAAAGTGCAAAGTAGAAAAAGAAGGCTAAAATGAGTGTGAAGTTGGAGAAGAAGGAAGAAAAGATCAAGATCAAAATTTTGGGCTATCTATCTCTCTCTCGTGAGGATTCCTCTAGGAGATCGAAGTCTCTTTTGTCAAGTCGAAGTTGTTGCTACTACTGCCAATTGTTGGGTCGAAATTGTTGCTACAAGTTGTTTCTCCTAGGACAAAGTTATTGTTGAAGGGTTCTCATCTGCAAGAAGGAAGAAATGGCTAACTTGGTGTTGTGAAGATAAATCCCTTCTATGGACAGAAGCGATCTCTCTAGTCCTATGAGAGGATCTAGCAACAAACCGAACAAACTAGTGCAAGCTTTCCTAGTTTATGTTGAAAGATGCAAAGCAAGAGAGAGAAACCTACCTCACTCTGATGCTAAGCGCTCAACCTTTGATGATGATCTCAATCCCTTAGCTTCCATGCTCGCTCCTCGTTATTCTTTATGTCTGAAAATCTACAAGAGAGATCAAAAGACAACAAGAGATACAAGAGTATACATAGTATAATTCAAATATAAACTACATGACAGATCAACGAGCATCATGCTAAATGAATAAAGATTTATACATTTATGGAAAGTAAACAACAGATGTATTTATTAATGAATCAAAAAGGGAAGCATACAACCATTGCCTTTATGCTGGAGACCTCCTTTGTAGTAGATTTCCAAGTCCAAGCCAAGACCATTCAAGCACTCCTTCTCCCTAGTTAGATGGGCAGCATTTGGGCATAATTTCAGCATAGGAATGCAGGCAAGCAATGACCAACCCATTGAGGAAAGTGAAGAACGGATTTATAGTGAGGGAGAGGGAGTTAGAGATCCACCAAAGGGGGAAGAAGGTCCTTATCCCAAAGGTAAGATCCCTAAAGGTAGAATCAAGGGCTCTAAATGGGAGTACTCGACCATATCTTCATCCAACAACTACCAACTCGTCGTTCTCGAGGCTTCTAGTAAGAAAAGCTTCTACTCCATTTTTGGAGAAATTGCCTGAAAAGGACCAGCGCAGATTTTCCTATCAAAAATCATGTTGCCAGCGCTAGTCACTAGTTAGACAAAAGGGTACCAGCACAAGTTTGCCTGCTAAAAGTAGTGTTGGACTTGCAAATAGGGTTTTTTGACAAGCTCTTCCAGAATTACTTCAAGGCATTTCTTCTTCTTGTCTTCAAGGATGCTTTGCTCAATGTTTTTCATGGTGAATTCATTGACATCTTTTGTCACTTTACGACATTTGTGTGATAGTGGCACAAAGGACGACAGCTTAGGGTATGAGACAGGAAGTGCAACAAATTACTGCATAACACTTGGTGTGGAAGAAGTCTGTGTCTAGGTCAAAAGTCTTGGATTATCTCAGGAAGTTATTAAGGAAAAGTTGTTGACTGGGTCTTCCCCTAGATAGGGGTTTTGCCCTAACTGTCTGCCTATATCTGGTGTCTGTGATCTTTGTGCTATTGTTTTGGTAATTGCTTGATGAACTAAAAGATTAAAGAAGAACATAAAGATAAGAAAGTCACAAGTAATTATCTACATAAAGAAAATATTTTTGTTTTTCTAATTTTCTAACACATGGTCCATAACCTCAATTTTTATTAAAAATTCGAATTTTTCCTTGATAAAGGGCCTTGGAAATTGAACTTCTTTTGGACCCACGAATTTTCTTCAAATAACTCAAGCCAGAAAATATAATTTTCATGAAAAAATAATTATTTTCTGGTCCCAAAGAATTTCTTGTAATTTTTTCGACTTGGCATTGGGTTTGTCAATTTAATTCTTCTCTGGAAATGACCACTTTCTCCAAAATTCATTTTTCCACTTGGAGAGAATTTTATTTTCTCTCAATTTTAATTTTTTAACATTTTTTGGCTAATATTTTTGCCACTTTCTGCCAGAAAACCAAAAATAAAAATAATTATTTTTTGATTCAAAGTTAATTATTTTCTGGCTTAGGATTTTAATTTAGTTTAGCTAGAAAAATTAATTAATTGACACTAAAGGGTACTAATAAATTTTTCCACCCTTAAATATTTTAGCCATGGTGTCTAAATATGAAGGATCATGCACCAAAATATGTTTATATCAAGATATTACAATTAATTCAACCCTTGAAAGGGGAAACACCTTTATACATAGACCCTTAATAATTTACCCGATTCTGCAACACAATATGATCTAGTATAGACCAAGTGTGTTTGTAATAAAATAATTGAGCCAAATGTTCTTAAATTATTCCCAAACAAACTTTTACAAAATACTCAATATAACACTAGGACTCACCTAAGACCTTGCCAATGAATTCCACCCTAGCTTTGGGGTTTAAGCTGGAAGAAAAACTCTACTAATTATCCGTGTTTAGAAACACACTTAATTCGGTGAAGTTAAAAAACTTCCTAGGATGAAATCCTTTGCCAAAATCAGAGGTTTACCTAGGTGTGTTACATAATTAAACAGTCATATTACCATCCTTACAATAAACTTGCAGAATTTGGGTTTACAACTCTAATAGACTGACGAATGATGATGATGAATCCTGGATATCTGACTGCTCGAACATGATGGAATTCCTTTGCAAAAATGTGTATTGTTATAGGGTAGTTGACACAGAGTGGTCAACATCTAGCTCTACTTGGGGACACGTTGCTTCACTAAAAGAATGTGAGAACCCAGAATCTGCATCCAAGTAACACACGAAATCATATAAGTAGCGTCCATTCAAATACAATCCAAATATCATGATATAACATTTAAGTTCATGAAATAGAAGCTCCATAACATAAATTATTCTACTCACATGAAATGTAAATCTAATCTAAAGACAGAAATGAAACTTAATCTATGGAACAGATTATTGAAATGAAAACTACTCTAACAACAGAAATAACAAGGAGTATGGTTAGAAATACAATATGGAGGATGCCCTATGGCATCAGATGTGTTCAATGAAGTCCTTCTTGAGCATTTGCCTACTCTTTGGCAGATCCATATGTTGTTTCTTTGATATGCCAAGTGCAATCCTAATCATTTTAGAACTTTGACTTATCCCCATGTTGTGTTGTATATGGACATCAGGTTTATCGGGCTTCTTTCTTTTTCTCTTTTGCTTCATACTTTTCTTTGTGGTGGGCTATGATGTTGATGATGTGGAACATTTTACTTGATCTTGAAAATTTTCAGATGAAAAATTTGAAGTATCCAAGATATCCATGACATGCTTCTCTTCAGTTTGCATCTGTTATGTTAAGGGTGATGGATTAACCTTATATGTATTAACCTGATTTCCTTCAGTTTCCTTCTTATCCAAGTCGCCTTCATTTAGCCACTTTTCAATGGAAGAAATAACCTCCTCATAATAAGATGGAGCTTGCTTCAACAGAAACGAAGGCACGTAATCTGTTGAAGGCTCTTTTCTTCTTTTCGATTCATTATTTTGCTAAAGCTGGGACTTTTGAACCTCTAACCTTTCCATTTCTTTCAACTTATTCTGAAAGGAGCCGATTTGATTTGAATACCTAACCTCCACAGTATTGATTTCCTTGGCATGATTTTCTTCCATAGTCTTTATCACTTTATCATTATTCGCTTTCATGGCCATCAAGCAATTTTGCATTGAGTTCATTTCTTTGACATGGCTTTCCTCTATGGTAATCAAATGATTTTGCATAGTGGTTATCTAATGAGAATGATTAACTTCCATGGAACTCATTTCTTTAGCATGTTTTTCCTCTATAGCTAACAACATGTTCTGAAGAGTGATTTGATTAGCTTTCATGGAACTCATTTATTTGGCGTTATTTGCTATTAAGTTCGCTTGATTAAGTTCCATATTCTTTATTACCTGTGCTTGATTCAGTTACATATCTTTAACCATTTGAGTTAATTCCTTGATAAGATCATTTTCAGCTTCTTTAGTTTCATTTACTTCAGCTTTCACTTTGAACTTTCTCTTATCTCTATATTTATCTTCAAAGGCATCAATGATTGATTGTAACGAATCAAAAGTGTTATCAAGGAACTCAGTGAACCAATTCAAAGCATCTCCACCTAAGGTTGGAATGAAAATCTTCATCTTCACATCTTCATAGTCAAAATATGGGCAACACTTGCTTATACAGACACTGAAATTCCCAAGGTGGGTCTCAGCACTAAAAGCATTATTATCTTGAAAAGGAGGGAACTCATCAATGACTTCACCGACTTCATAAGAATAATCATGCGGAGCTCCCAAAATGTTAGTAAAATCACAAGGAGCAAGCAACTCATCCATGATGCCCTGCTCACTTGACCTTGAAAGAGCAAATGGATACTAGAGAGAGGCTCCTGTCCAAGATTAATAAGAAGTCTACAAGAAGAAAGCTTCATGCAAAAATCCTTGCATAAAATGAAATAAGTGGAGTCACCACTTGAACAGGAATCAAATTCCAAAATCCAAAATGCAAGAACCGAAAAGTTAGTTGCAAAACCAAGAACGGAAAAAATTCTTCCCGAAAAGAACATATATATTATATATATATATATATATAATATACGAAGAAATGTGAAAGAAAACAAAAAAAAAAAAAAAAAAACTAAAACTAAATAAAGGAATCAAAAATCAAACAAATAAAATTAATGCTCATGATAATAATGAAAAGTAACTACAATTCATAAAACGAGAGAATTATGATTTTAAAAAGAACACACAACTACTAATTTTCCAACCGTCATCCCAATTCCGCGAATGAGACTTTTTTTGTATTTCGATGGCAAACCGAAAATGTTAGCCCAAAACTAATGATAGTTCTGAATGAAATATCGAAACGCCAAGAACAAGAAACTTATCCCTGGCAACAGTGCCAATAAAAAGTTGTCGCCTAAAGTGTACACCTAAGGCACAACGCTCAAAACAGGTGTTGCCACTCTAAATCCATATTCACTCTGTTTAGACTCTCTCCTAGTTAAGTCAAGGGTATTGTCCCTAAAGGTAATGATGAAAGAGAAAATGGAACAATAAGTCCTAGGAGATTAAGGGAAAGGAATTTATTATTAATGTAACTTGATTATTAATTAAAGCAAGTGTGAGATTTTATGAGCAATGTATATTAAGATAAATGCAATTGGGATCAATAAGGCAGATTCAAAATGTAACAGACCAGAGCCTTTACAATGCTCGATGGAAATTTAGAGACTTGCAAGATATAGGTACTCAAAGTTACAATAACAACAATGATGCAAGAAGAGTTAGAACAAAAATTTAAAGACCCAAAAAACTAGATATATGAGCAATGAACCAGTAAATTTGCAAAATATAAATTTAGCCCACAATTCCAATCACCAATGATCAACAAGGAATGAATGCAAGATCTAAGCTAATGTGAAATGTGAAATAAGATGTCTAATCTAGATGAATACTTCCTCCTAGTTGTTTTAAGGCTAGTCTCTAGAGTAAGTTGTGGAGAGGAAGCAAGGGGAAGCAAGTTATGGCTTGATTAACGATCCCTACCTTTGAGATCTAACCACCTGATGCCTCCGGCGCTACAGAGACTGTGTCTCTGATGACTACAAGGTCACTGTGTTAACCACTAAAGAGGGTCTATGACCCTATCCTTCGCAAGCTACAAAAGAACGGTCGTCCTAACTTTCTTTCAACCAAGCTTAGGCTTGGAGGTAAATTTTAAGGATGCAATTGAGATGCAAGATGCAAAAATGCAAGATGATAAATGCAAATGCTTCACTGAGATGACAATAATATCAAGATGTTTCAACAAGATAAAGAGCTAATTCGCTTATGACATACTTATGAGCACAAGATGATTAGCCGACACAATGATTACAATTAATGAAGCAACAAGGAATACTCAATGAAACAATGGCAGTTAGAGAATGTTAAAGCAAGATCTCACAATGCCTTAGAATCAAGTGTTCTTATAGTATTCTTTACTTGCTTAGACAACTGAAATAAGCAAAGATCCTTTAGCCAAATAACACTTATGGATAGTGAATGAGATTGCTAATGAAAATAGAATCACTTACTTAGATCAATCAATTATAACTAAGTGAAACTAGATCAAAAAGCATTCTTTTAGAGCACGTGAGTTAGGAATTAGATAGGTTGCTTTTATTTTAAACACCTATAGCTAAATGTCTGCAACTTACCAAATGTCACTTGAAACAAAGTGTTTTCGCTGATATGCCAATGAATATGCCTTTGGTTGCCTGCTCAGAATTGTTTATTTCACCAGATAGCAAATAGGACCCAGTGAAACTTAAAGGTATGTAAACATAATTATTCAGAGATTGCTAACAGTGAATTAAAACGATGAAATGCAACACTAACCAAACCATGCAATGTAAAAAATGCAATTCGAGTCTAACCATGCAACTATGAGTGATGCAACTAGAGAAGCAACTATGTAATGGAATGCAATTTGGTTAAGAGAGGAGACAGAGATAGTTAGTAATCTAAGAAAACAAAGCTATCCTCAATGCTTTGGCGAGACACAAGAGCGCAACCATTGTAAATTCAATACACTTCCAAGGAACAAGGATACACAATGATCCACCTTAGAAATGTACCAGACCTCAAGATATATCACAGTTAATCGATCAGCCCACTGTCAATAGAAAATCAGACTGTTGTAGCTATTGTTGGAGTAACTCAAATCAGAATTGTCACAAGTCCACAAGATTCCAGTGAAGCACTTTAGGACTGTGAATCTGCCTTAGATATGCCAGTTCAAAGCTCAACTGCTGCAGCCTCTTTTTAAGTATGTATCAGTCTTCAAATCTTTCACAAAATGTGAGCAATCATAACAGAATTCAATAACCAATTCAAATACTGAATGCAAGGCAAAAGACATAATGTAGATTCAAATCAGACTCTGATAGCATGTATGTTAGTCACCAAAAGATGAAGACAGACAAACTAATGACCAAGCCTTAGATTTGTTTTCAGATCTGCAAATTGAAAGGAAAATAAAAAAATAAATATACAAGAAAATAAATTATACACAGGAAGGACAAAAAGGGTTGGTAGATATATACAAAAAATATATACAAATTTACAAATCTATTGGATCAAAGGAATATGAGTACAACTCCGCTCCTTGATCAATAGAAAAATAAGCTCTATATTAGTAGATCTACTAGACATGCACAAACATAATTCTAATAGATGATGGAAATAATTTTTTATGGTGAGCAATAGCCAAAATCCCTACAAATCAAATCGTTAGATAAGCCATGAATTTTAATCAGATGGGCCCTTGAGTTTTTCTGACTTGAGAGTGGGTTGTTCTAATCGAAGAGTTTCCCTCACACCCAAGATCTGAATCTTGAAGTCTCTACACACTTAAAATCAAATTATTAGATCAATAGAGGCATAGATAACAAAATAACCTTCAAAATCTAGAGATACCTGCTAGATAAATCAAATTAAAATGTTTCTCTAAAACCCATCAATACAAGATACCTGTGTAAATAGTTGATCCAACAAATGGCTAAAGATTTATTAATTAATAAAATTTATTTAGTAGAGTATTAAGCACATGATTCAGAAAAATATTACCACAAGAAGCAAAAGAGGAACACCACCATGAATAAACCCCAAAGACTTCTTTATTATTTCCAGAAAAATATTAGAGCGGCAAAGCTTGACTCAGAGATTCTTTACAAAATTTTCGGTATCAAATGTGGAGCAAATAGCTTCCTTATATAGAAAATAGAGAGATCTAGATCCCCCCTCCAAGTGGAAAACGGCTAGGTCCAAGAAGTTGCACATTTTTTACCAAATCATATATAATAACAGCTACTTGGTGCTTGATCCATGCCAAAAATAAATCTCGTCCCTTGATCTTGATGAAGAAATTCGAATTCTATAATAATTCCCCTTTTTCCAGGTCCAAAAATTATTATTTTGACCTTTTTTCCTCAAAAAATCATTTTTGACTTAAACAACATGGTCCATAAGCTCAATTTTTATTAAAAATTTGATTTTTTTTGTTGATAAAGGGCCTTGGAAATTGAACTTCTTTTGGACCCACGAATTTTCTTCAAGTAATTGGAGCCAGAAAATATAATTTTCTTGAAAAGATAATTCTTTTTTGGTCCCAAAGGATTTCTTGTGACTTTTTTCGCCTTGGAATTGGGTTTGTCAATTTAATTCTTCCTTGGAAATGACCACTTTCTCCAAAATTCGTTTTTCCACTCAGAGAAAAAATTATTTTCTCTCAATTTTAATTTTTTGACCACTTTCTGGCTAATATTTTTGCCTTTTTGCAAAAAATCCAAAAATAAAAATAATTATTTTTTGACTCAAAATTAATTAATTTTCTGGCTTAGGATTTTAGTTTAATTTAGCTAGAAAAATTAATTAATTGACACTAAAAAGTATTAATAAATTTTTCCACCCTTAAATATTTTAACCATGGAGTCTAAATATGAGAGACCATACACCAAAATATTTTTACATCAAGATATTACAATTAATTCAACCCTTGAAAGGGGAAAACACCTTTAGACATATACCCTTAATAATTTACCCAATTCTGCGACGCAATATGATCTAGTATAGACCAAGTGTGTTTGTAATAAAATAATTTAGCCAAATGTGCTTAAATTATTCCCAAACACACTTTTACAAAATACTCGATATAACACTAGGGCTCACCTAAGACCTTGTCAACGAATTCCACCCTAGCATTGGGGTTTAAGCTGGAAGAAAAACTTTGTCGATTATCCGTGTTTAGAAACACACATGATTCGGTGAGGTTAAAAATCTTCCTAGGATGAAATCCTTTGCCAAAATCATAGGCTTACCTAGGTGTTGTTACGTAATTAAACGGTCATACTTGCAACATTTACAATAAACTTGCAGAATTTGGGTTTACAACTTTGATAGACTGACATAAGAGATGATGAATCCTAAATATCTAACTACTTGAACATGATGGAATTCTTTTGCAAAAAATGTGTACTCCTATAGGGTAGTTGACAAAGAGTGGTCAACAGGTCTTATTAAAGATGTGAAGGTATTTGTAGCAGCTAACAAGGATATATTTGTGTTGATAGATATTGTAGTCATTGTTGTCCCTGATGCTTGGGGTGTGTTATTGTTAAGAAAATGTTGTGCTTCAATAGGTGGGCAACTACAAATGGATTTATCATATGCCACCATTCCCAATTTTGATGGTATGCCTTTTGTCTTGTATAGGGAGCCTCAAATTCCTGATCATGTCGAAGATATTGAGCCCTTCCCAACCCTTACCTCAAATAACAAGGCCATAGTTGGTAAGAGTCAAAAGATTGTGAGTTAAAATCCTTCTTGTGGGCCCCTAGAGTCAAATAAGCCTCCTAGTGCACAAGAGGTCTACCACATTAAGAAGTCTAACAAAAGGCTGACAGTCACCAAAAAGCAGTGGGTCCAAAGACCAAAGAGGGAAGATCAAGTTGGTGACCTTGTATGGGTTGATAAAGACCCTATTCCTGTTAGGATCCATGGAAAGGTGGGTGTGGGGTATTTTTACATAGCTAAACTTGATTATGAACTTTTATCCTCACCGGTAAAGGGTAACCACCTAACTTTGTTTGATGGAAACTAATTTTTAAAAAATGATAGTAGTTAGTTGCATTATATGTTGTGTGAGCATCCTAAAATCTTGCATTTTCATATTATGTTTCATGGTAGATTAGATTGCATTTACCATAGCTTTTATTTTTTGTATGGATTTATATCTTCATATAAAACATAGGTGATTCCCCACACCTAGTGCACATGCTCTCAAACAAGTTGATTGGAATATGCAGGTTACAGGTCTGCAGGCCCAGTGATTGTTGGAGTTCTCATGAACTCCCCATTTGAGCTATTGAATCATGCGCTCTATGGTGAGCTTGTGTCCCCAAGTTGGAGCCAAATGTTACCCACTAAAATGGGTAACCCCGATAGGAGAAAACTTCCAACATTTGACAACTAGTTGATCAGCGAAACAACCCTTGCCAACCACCATTAGTTGATGATACGTCATACATCTCCACCACTTGCATCAACCATGTGCTTCTCACCCATCCGACATTAGCATTTGGATGGAGGTAGGCTACCATTCAAAAGGTACTTTGATCATTTTGCAATCAGGTGCTTATAGTTGCTTGTTTTTGGGCATTTAGTATGGATTATGGGGTGATCTAGAAGATTTACAAACCTTGATCGTAATCTTGTTCTCTCACCTTATGTTGTCACTTTCTCTAGCACCCGTAGCACAAGTGCTTTGGTAGACATAGAAAGCTTCCTAGAGACAGCCTCTGGGTTGATTGTAGACAAGTGCCTAAGACATCTTAGATAGAGAAGTGCATGGAAGATTATCAATGGGGGCTTTCGGTTGCACTCCAATTGTCACAAAGTTTAAAAAGATAATGAAAGGGGGTTTGGTTCAATTGTCTTTCATCAAGGTAAACTCAAGCTAATACATGGATCTGAATGTTCAAGGGGTAAATCAGGTTGATCTGAAGGAGGAATGTCTTGTTCTGGTGGCCGACACACAACAAAAAGCAACTTAATATTGAGGTTGCGGTAAGTGAAGAGAAGGAAAGGGAGGAGGGAAATCGGTGCATAGGGTTGATTGTAATGCAGAATCATAAGCCAAGATGTTCCAGTAGAAATATGGAAGAGGGAGGAGCTGAACTGGTAGAAACAGTGGAGCACTTATTAAGGTTTCATGCCAGATAGATCATGGGTACTTTTTATCGCCAAACAGCATGAGTAAAACTGGGCTCACACACGTACTGCAAGTTAATCGAATAACGTAAGTAAATCTCTCTTGTACACATGTACTGCAGGTTACAGACTAACAGAAGTAAATCTATCTTAAACACAGGGACTATTCGCTTATTTAGTAGCCTAGATAAATCCATGAATCAGAGAGAAACTGACCACTTCATTACTCTGTTTCAGAGAAAGAAAAACACATGAAATGAGATTTACAAAGAGGAAACATATTGCACATTGATCTACTTTGAATCACCAGAATAGTTTCATTAATACTCGAAGGGTCCAAAGAACCAGTCCATTACATTCAGCATGTATATCGCTTTGGTCCCTCATGAACAAGCAATTAGAACCAAAATAGAACCAAAGAATTTGGACCACTGCAGGTGCAAATTATGGAACTTGTATTAAGTGTTTCTCCCCCTTATTTATACAGAGAAGGGGGGCTTTGAATCCACATTTATAAAATATCTCAACCAAGGGCCAACTGTCTGATTGACCAGCTGTCTCGGCCTGTGATAGTTCTGCTGCCTGAAAACGATTCTAAAGGATTCTATTCCTTTCTTCAAAATACATAAAAACTATAGAATAAACAGAAATGACAGAAAATAGAAACAAGAGAAACTGAATGATGATGGAGGAAAATGTCCTTTTGTTGTCCCCGTGAAGCCCCTTGATCAGGCCACGTCTCTGTGTTGATGTGCCTTTCCTGCTGCTCGGTCGCTTTGGCCTTCACTGTCTGGCTTCACCACTCTCTGGAGTTGGTAGCGATCGACTGTGTTTGCTTATCACAGAGCAAAAGCAAAGTTTGTCCAAGCATTCCTTTACATTTATGACTGAGTGGAGCTCCACGATGAGGCATTAAGTCTTCCTGAGTCCCCATACTGATTTACCGCTGCACCATGCCTTCAATCAATGTCTCAGTTGTCGACCCATACGCCTTCAAAGCTCTGTACCATGCTATCTAAACATCACCGCATCGGGACTCTTACTCTTAAAAGCGTTACAGACAGCGAGTCCTGATATCCTTTGGCCCCCTTTGGTTTAGTCCCTTTCTGACTTTCTTCTCATCTAACCGAGGGGCTTTCACTGGGTGCTTGGCCAAATATCGGAGCTCCTCAATCGGCGGATCACAGTGAGGGTATTTATATTGGAGTCGCAACTTGTTTGTGATCTCCGATTGCGATAGCCCTTTTAGTGCTTAGCCCTTGGTTCCTCGTCCCTTTATGTGATCGCAGGCCAGCCCCTTTATTGGAGGTTCGAAATCGGCGATTCCTTTTTGATGCACAACACAGCTGTTGATCGTCAATCACCCTCCATGCTTAGCCCCTGGTTCTTTTAGCTCTTTATGTGACTATGGGCCAACCCCTTTATCGCACTTTCCCATGTGTGCACTGCATTACAAAGTGCCGATAAGTCTAACCTTCGATTTGCGGTTGTCAATGCGACGTCATCACTACCACGTGGCACTTCCTGAGTGGCGACACGTGTCACCCGAATATGCCCTCTTTGGACCTTTGAAAATGCCAGCTCTGCATGCCAAGTGTCCTCTGTACTACCATGTCGTGCTGACGTCAGCGCCACCATGTCTTTACCGAATCCAATAATATTTTGCCACATGGCCTCCTAGAGGATAGAGAAAAGGCCCATCCGCCCTTGGTTTTTCATTGATTTCCTTTGTAAATCGCTGTCAGCCTTCCTCGTGCTTCAACACTAACATATCACAATATTTTAGAGTTGTCACCCCACTAGCGCACCGATAAGCCATGATGTTCTAAGCGCGATCGTCGATCATCGATTGCCATGGACCCCTGATTTGCGATTTGTGATCTATATGTGTGGTTGTGATCACCGATCTCCGATTCACCCCGCCGATAAACCTAATCTGCCAATTTGCAATTTGCGATATGTTCTCGAACCTCCGATCTGCGATTCTTTCCTTCTTTAAAAGGTGACAAAACCCTCATCTTTAAGAGGCCATATCTTCTGATTTCGAGGTCCATTTGAGGAGTTCCATATACCATTAGAAAGCTCGTTACGAGCACTATGCAATGGAGGGGGCCGATTTAGCTTTGAGAGTTTCTGTGGCTTGGAAGATGGCTTCAAACTTCACTGCTCTTTTGCATTTCGGGCAACTGAAAACACATTTAGCAATGAGTGACAACATTAGCTCCAACTGGGGACAGCGTCTTGCTGGCAAGGTGTTGAGAACTTGCAAACCAGTAGCCTTCACCATTGGGCATGGAGTTAAAAATATAATGAGCTTATACAACCATAAAATCTCCATGAAACTTTATTCGCAGAGAGTCCTTTTCTCATCAAACTGAAATGCAGAAAAATAAATTCTACCAACTGGAAAGTAAATGCTCAGCTAGTGAGCTTATTTATATACAACTCTTACCTACGTACAGGGCTCAATTCACCTAAGTAAGTTCAACCCTCCAATGGAGCCAGGCCAGCATTTTGGTGCTGGACCTAATGCCTCCTTGTTGCTGAAATTTAAAAATTAAGCTAAGCATGCACCATGAAAAATCTTCAAACAAAAAACTTGATGCATGCTCCAAAAATAGCCTCTGATGTTGACCAAAGAATGTGCTCATGTAATCAGCTATAGATCATAGGACCGACAAGAAGAATTTGCAGTTACCTTATTTCCATGAAAAGTTTGTTGACTGATATCTTCGTGGTCAAGGCAGCCGCAAATACTATTCAGCTCCTTGGCCTTAGATTTTTCAAGAAAAGCTTGTTGTTGATCTTCTGCTAATTTGTCAACGGGCCAACCCTCTTGGAAATCTGCAATAGAATCTTCAGCTTCTGAACTGTAAGAGTCATCGATTGGAGGGCCTACTGAGAATTCCCAGCAAGGACATTTCTACAATAAGTAATCACAAACACTGCTTGGTCCTTCAACTTCAGGCTCTTCTTGAAAAATTTGTTGCTGGGAGCCTACTCCCCACTTGCTGGTAAACAACTCCATTCGAACCTCCACGGTTGTCTCATCCTCCTCTGAATAATATGAATCATAAGTTGGAGAAGGTTCTTGAACTTGTTCTCCAAACGAAGGCTGGGAATCGTGGCATGGAGCCTCTTCTTTCTGTGCATCTTCCCATGACTGGGACTGTTGTAGTCTAGCATCGCTCAACTTCCCATCGAAGTCATACTCATCATAAGAAGGAGAATCATCAAATTCGGCCGAATAAGATCTCTGAGGGTTTATTTGCAGCGCAATGATGTTTTCTTCTTTGCTTTCTTGACCACTAGGCAATGCTTCCTGATGTGAGTAGATATCTTCTTGGAATGGAGTCTCACAAACATCTCCAGCAAGATCATTACCCTCAAGGATATTTTCAACATTAAAATGTGTGCAGCAATCTTCGAATAGAGCATTTGGTGGGTATAATCTTTTGCAATAATGATGGAATGCTATAAGAAAACATTTTACGGAGGATATGTTGCCACGAGGTATTGTTCTGTACCAAACTCTAAAATCCTCTTCTAAACAGTACATGAACAATTTCATTTGCACATCTTCATAAATAATACCCTGTTGCTCCATGCATTCATGAAAATCTTTGAGGTGTTGGTCAGGCTTTCTATCTGTGTTCCCACTCAATCTAGGCAAATAGGTATTCCATTCATGAAATGAACATGATTGGGATAACCAACAATAGAAGAAAAATCCAGTGGGGCAAATTGGTTGGCCAGGAAGGAATGGCCATTTTGAAAACCCCCTAGGTGAGTGATCTCAGTTTTAAAGATAGGGAAAGCTTTCGACTGCTTTAGCATTAGAGTGAGTATGAGGCTACTTGAAAACCAAGACAATCAAATAGAGATATGGACAGTGGAGTCGCTAGGATGTACCATAAGATTGAAACAGTGGAGTCGCTAAGGTGAGAGATCTTCAACCTACACTTCCCTTGCTCACCTGACAGAGGGAATGTAAAAATTTGTCATACCCAAGGAAAGATATTCTAATCCGTTCCCCGGCAATGGCACCAGAAAGATGTTGTCGCTTTCTCTAGCACCTGTAGCACAAGTGCTTCGGGAGACATAGAAAGCTTCCTAGAGACAACCTCTGGGTTGATTGTAGACCAGTGCCTAAGACATCTTAGATAGAGGAGTGCATGGAAGATTATCAATGGGGGCTTTCGGTTGCACTCCAATTGTCACAAAGTTTAAAAAGATAATAAAAGGGGGCTTGGTTCAATCGTCTTTCATCAAGGTAAACTCAAGCCAATATATGGATCAGAATGTTCAGGGGGGTAAATCGGGTTGATCTGAAGGAGGAATGTCTTGTTCTAGTGGCCTACACACAACAACAGGTAACTTAATATTAACGTTGCAGTAAAGTGAAGAGGAGGAAAGGGAGGAGGAAAATTGGTGTGTAGGGCTAATTGTAGTGCAGAAGCCTAAGCCAAGATGTTCTAGCAGAAATATGGAAGAGGGAGGAGATGAAATTGTAGAAACAGTGGAGCGCTTATTAAGGTTTCATGCCAGATAGATCATGGGTACCTTTATCGCCAAAAAGCATGAGTAAATCTAGGCTCACAGACGTGCTACAAGTTAATCGAATAACATAAGTAAATTTGTCTTGTACACAGGTACTAGAGGTTACAGACTAACAGAAATAACTCTGTCTTAAACACAGGGACTGTTCACTTATTTAGCAGCCTAGATAAATCCATGAATCAGAGAGAAACCGACCACTTCTTTACACTATTTCAGAGAAAGAAAAACACATATGAAATGAGATTTACAAAGAGGAAACATACTGCACATTGATCTACTTGGAATCACCAGAATAGTTTCATTAATACTCGAAGGGTCCAAATAACCAATCCATTACATTCAGCATGTATATCGCTCTGGTCCCTCATGAACAAGCAATTAGAACCAAAATGGAACCAAAGAATTTGGACCACTACGGGGGCAGAATTTCGGAACATGTATTAAGTGTTTCTCCCCCTTATTTATACAGAGAAGGGGGGCTTTGAATCCACATTTACAAAATATCTCAGCCAAGGGCCAGCTGTTTGATTGACTAGCTGCCTCGGCCTACGATAGTTCTGCTGCCCGAAAACAATTCTAAAGTATTCGATTCCTTTCTTGAAAATACATCAAAACTATAGAATAAACAGAAATGGCAGAAAATAGAAACAAGGCAAACTAAATGATGATGGAGGAAAATGTCCTTCTATTGTCCCCGTGAAGCCCCTTGATCAGGCCACGTCTCTACGCTGATGTGCCTTTCTTGCTGCTCGGTCAATTCCTGTCGCTTTCGCCTTGACTGTCTGGCTTCACCACTCTCTGGAGTTGGTAGCGATCGACTATGTTTGCTTGTCACAAAGCAGAAGCAAAGTTTGTCTGAGCAGTGCTTTACATTTACGACTGAGTGGAGCGCCACGCTGAGGCATTAAGTCTTCCTGAGTCCCCATACTGATTTACCACTGCACCATGCCTTCATTTAATGTCTCAACTGCCGACCCATACGCCTTCAAAGCTCTGTACCACGCTACTAGAACATCACTGCATCGGGACTCTTACTCTTAAAAGCGTTACAAACAAGGAGTCCTGATCTGTTTTGGCCCCCTTTGGTTTAGCTCCTTTCTGCCTTTCTTCTCATCTTGACCAGGGGGTTGTGACCGAGTGCTTGGCCAAATATCGAAGCTCCTCGATCGGCGGATCGCAATCGGGGTTTTTATATTGGAGTCGCAACTTGTTTGCTATCTTCGATTGTGATAGCCCTTTTAGTGCTTAGCCCTTGGTTCCTCGACCCTTTATGTGATCGCAGGCCAGCCCCCTTATCGAAGCCCCTTTATCGAAGGTTCGCAATCGTTGATTCCTTTTTTATGCACAACACAACCATCGATCGCCCATCACCCTTCGTGCTTAGCCCCTTGTTCTTTTAGCTCTTTATGTGACTGTGGGCCAGCCCCTGTATCGGAGCCCCTTTATCACACTTTCCCATGTGTGCACTGTGTTAAAAAGTGCCAATAAGCCTCAACCTCTTATTTGCGATTGTCGACGTGATGTCATCACTGCCACGTGGCACTTCTTGAGTGGCGACACGTGTCACCCGAATATGCCCTCTTTGGACCTTTGAAGATGCAAGATCTGCATTCCACGTGTCCTCCGTACTGCCATGTCGTGCTAACGTCAACACCACCTTGTCTTTACTGGATCCAATAATATTCTGCCACGTGGCCTCTTGGAGGAGAGAGAAAAGGCCCATCAGCCCTTGGTTTTTCGTTGATTTCCTTTGTAAATTGCTTTTGGCCTTCCCGGTGCTTCAACACTAACATATCGCAACTCGCAATATCGCAATATTTCAGAGTTGTCACCCCACTGGCACGCCAATAAGCCATGATGTTCTGAGCGCGATCGTCAATTGCCATGACCTCCAATTTGCGATTTGCAATATATTTGTGTTGTTGTGATCGTTGATCTCCAATTCACCCCGTTGATAAGCCCGATCATACCTAATCCACCGATTTGCGATTTGCGATATGTTCCCGGACCTCCGATCTGCGATTCTTTCCTTCTTTCAAAGGTGACAAAACCCTCATTTTTAACAAGCCATATCTTTTGATTCCAGGGTCCATTTGAGGAGTTCCATGTACCGTTAGAAAGCTCATGCCGAGCACTATGCAATGGAGGGGGGTTATTTAAATTTAAGAGCTTTCGTGGCTTGGAAGATGGCTTCAAACTTCAATGCTCTTTTGCACTTCGGGCAATTGAAAAAACATTTAGCAGTGAGTGACAACACCTTACTTGGGGGATTAATCTTTTATCCTAATCCAATGCGACCTCCATTAAGGCCCTTTGGGTTATAGGAGGCACTTCTTGGAAAGCCAAGATTGAGATAGCGTGTTCCATTTGGTGAATTTTGTTGCTATGGTTGGTCTTCATAATCTATATTTTTGGCCTTGTAACAAAAAGAACTTGTAAGACATGTTCTTCATGTCATTTTGATTATTTAGCCCTTAAAAGAATTTGTATAAGACATGTTCTTCATGTCGGATTTAAAAGAGAAATTTTTGAAATTTGAAATTTGAATTTTGAATTTTTGGCTCCAAGATAGTCAAGTCAGCTTTCCCTCAAGTCAAGTTGGCCCTAGTGAAGAGACACACCCATTTGTGAAGGCAAAACACTATATAGAGGCATTCAACCTCCTCCACAAAGGCACCAATCGACCTCTCCCAAGCAAGACAATTTTTTGGCATCCAAGAGAAGGACAAGAAGGACGAAGATCATATTTCTCTATCTCCCTCTAACTCGCATCTCTCTCTCTAGCTCACAAGTGTGTTTTTGGGCATTTTTCTAGGGAGCATACTCCAAGTAGGCCGAATTTCTTGGTTTCTAGACAGCTTCTGTGAGACCGAATTTCAGCCTAGGGCAGATCAAATCAAACTGAGTTGCAGGGCAGATTGGAGGCTTGACTTGAGGGTTGTGGACCAAGTTTGACCATAGCTTGTTGGATGTCATAGTTGACTAGTTGTATTAGATGTATCTCTTGTTGAACTGAAGAATTTCTCTAAGAAAAAGGTTCATGGGTGTTCCCCCCAAGTGGGTTTTCCAATAGTAAATCTTGTGTTCTCTGTGTATTGTGATATATATTGTCCATATGGTTCTATGGTTGAATTTATGAAGTGTAATTGCTTAATGATAAATTGGAATTGTTAAAAGATCTATATCATTTAAAGTAATTACCAGTATTTCAGAAATATTGTGCTAGTACCTATTGCACTTAAAAACGCAACACCATCTTCCTTATATCATACTTAACACCTTCCATCCTACATTACAAGCCCTATTTATGACCTCCATGTTTTAGGTACAATTTGTCATTGGTTCTTGGAGATTTCACATTCATATGTTCACACGCCTTGAGTAGGGCCCAGAAACTTTGCCCTAAGAGGTTGATGCCACTGAAAGAAACAGAAAAAGAATATCATGGCCAAAATAAAATAAAGGAAAGAAAAATGAAAATGCAAAAGATGGTCAAGACAATAAGAATTAGCATGTGGGCAAAAGCCTAGCGTGAGCTCTACCAACCTCATATGGCCATCACCTAGTTACTGAGCACATGTTGCTAAATTACATCAAAAGAAGGAACCCTTGCATGTCCCAACTAAAATCAGCAATAAACTAAGTCATCTTAATGAGGTAATAAAATTGCTACATCATACAAAGTAAGCTCTAACCCTTGAGTTATATGCAATAATACAAGGAAAATCAAGAAGAAGTAAAAGGAACACAAGAAAGGTGGAAAAACCAAGGCCAAGCTAGTAACTCATGCATCCATGAATGCTCCCTCCTTACATCTATATACTTAGGATATGGGCAACCCCATTAGTGGGTCCATTTGGCCATGGTACTTGGCCATGAAGTCTTCTCCACTCTGTTACCACATTATTATCCACTAACACCTATCAATTGAAGGGTGCACCAAGAAATTGCTACTTTCCCCTTAGGGGTTGGAAGCACCTAATAGTGTTGACCTTTAGCCACCCATACGTAGGGAGAAAACACCCTTTGCGAGATTAGGGTCCTAATTTTGGAAGGGATCCTTATTTGAAGTATTGAATTGCCCTTGACATTTAAGTTTGGTTCACTTTAGATGCATTATTGATCTTGATCCCTAATGATTGGTTGTTTTCACTAGAATTCATGTTGTTCTTGTCAAGTGATTCAGTAGCCTAGGCCTTGGGCACCTACTCTACAGGGACCGAAGCCCTTTAGAGGAGTGCATTGGCACAAACAAGTGAAGCTTTAAGAGTCAGGAGCCTCCTAGCAACATCATTGGATGACACATGTCCCAGAGCACCTCGAGCACCGAGGGCATTGATTGAATTTGACCCATATTTGAGGATTTTGAGGATTTGACTTTGGTTGAATCTGGCACAACTTGATGGGAAGCAGCTCATTTAGAACCCAGATGAGGATGTTCTCACATTAAGAGACTACGGAGGGCTTGTGGCACCAGAGGAGCCCCTAACGTTGGAAGCAGAGGAGGACTCATTTAGCAATTGGAGACCCGTGGAGACCACTTTGTAGCACCTTGTTGATTTTTCTTAGGGCTATATTGTTCTTTGATTTAGATAATTACATTTCATCATTTATATATAGATTGAATTCAGCCACAGCATTATAACATCATCTACGTCATATACAATTACGTAGAAAGAACAATATCATCAACAATGCAGCGAAACATAAAGGAACAATAGAAGAAAAGTATTCACACATAAAGAAACTAGGATTGGTCGGAGACCAAGGAAAAACCCCACAAAGGGGAAACCCTTTCAAATTCTTCTTATTATTAAATTGTCATAAAATGTTCAGCAAAGAGAGAGTACAATAATCCATTTCTTCATTCACAAGACTATCTGGCAAAATTAACCAAATCATATCCCAGAGATGAACCCAGCAATAATTCTAATCAAAACTATGATTCAGAAGCTTGTGGTCAACTGTCAACATCCGTGGTCAACTATCAAAATTTGTGGTCAACTGTCAAATGAAACTCTAGGTCCTAGCTACACGGAAAGAGAGATATGTATGCGCCTAAAACTTTCCAGCTGCACGTAGAGGCTTGCGTGCGTGCAGCTGCAGCGAAAATTTTCTTGTGGCAACCCTACAGTTGTGAACCCTATAATTTCATACTTGTACAAACGAATTCATCATGAACCAATTGCAGACATGTGCGAGCCAAAACAAAAGAAGAGAAAAGAAGAATGCTCGATGATCTCCAAATGAGGGTCACTTGACTTGTATTTATAGCCATCCAAGGGTGTCCAATTTTTGTTTTGGGGCGACCTATCCTTTTGTGCACATGTGGGTTTCCATATTAAGAATATGTTTTTCTTCAATCAAATTAAATTCTTCCAAGGGCTAGGAGGGGTATTTCTTCATGAGGAAGATTGTCCAATGGAGGGAATTTGTCCCTGAGATGCCAAATTAACACTCTCTCAACTAGGGATAAATTATCGACTGCAACATATTACCCATCACAAATATTTCATCAACAAACATCGTCTTTGCTCGTCTCTACTCATTTTTGCTCATTTTTGCTTATATTTGCTCATCTTTACTTATCTCTGCTCATATGATGAACACTCGAGAACCTAAAAGAAGAAGAATTTGACATCGGAGGGGAGCCCAAGCTACCACCCTCTATCCATTGGGGAGCCACTGCTACCATCCGGAATCTCTACCAGTGGGGAGCCCAATGCTACAACCCGAGAAACTCGTCATCGAGGAGCCAATGCTACCACCTGGAATCCAATGACGATGAGGAAGGTCCTATGGGACACTATCACCTCATGTCTGCGACAATGGAGAATGTCTTATGGGACACTCTCACCCCATGTCAAGCAATAGGCGAGATACCACTTGTTGTATGAGGTAAGGATCACAGCCATCCTATTGCCTGTTGATGTTCCCAGCAATGACCTTTAAGAGTCATGTGGTAGAACATTTGCACCATAATTCGAGCTTGGGTGAGATACCCAACTTACCAAAGGTAAGGATCACACACCCCCAAGCCTCCTCAACCTATTGGCCAGACGGGGGGGGACAATCCCAACAAGCCCGACTTGTGGGCATGATGCCAACTGGAGTATACTCTGCTAGACCAAGATAAGGAGAGATACCTGACTTGTCAAAACGAACAAGGATCGCGCACACCCTATGGGTGACAATAGGGGAGATACCCGACCTGCTATAAAAGTAGGGATCGCGCACACCTCCCTCAACCCCAGCAACCCTCAACTCTTTGTTCCCGCCTTGGGAGCTCAACCAAGGGGGGGAAGAGTTATGCTTGGCGTTCTCGATCATCCCAAACCCTTACTCAAGAGGGTCACATTCATCAATCCAAGTTGCTCTTTGTAGATCAAAACCATATCAACGTGCTCATATTTAGTATGGGCTCAAATAATTCACAGAAGGGTTCAATCATACTACTTTATGCAATTCTTTCGAGCAACAATCCTCTGTTTTCCTGTTTATATACAACATCAAATCAAATATTATGTTAGAGCAAATACATGTCATAAAAGGATACCTTATTCATCTTTCCTCTCATGGATGCAGCAACCACAAGCCTAAGCTTGTCACATACAACAGCACTGTCTCAATCTTATGAAGATGTCTCTATCCAGCTATATATACAAGATTCCTTGCCAATCGAAGCCAACTCTTGTCGCAATATATCATTGCCATATCCAAAACCTGCTCAAACAGCTCTCCAAAGAGCTTCCTTAACCAAATTGTTTTGCAGATAACCATGCTAGCAACAATGTACTCAACCTTGGTTATGCTTAAAGCTACAGGCTTCTATTTCCTGCTCATCTAAGATGTCATGGCAGATCCCAAACTAAAGCAGCACCCAAATGTGCTCTTTTTATCGATAACGTATCAGTCAACATCAATGTATTCATGCAATCATACATCTCTTGTTGAATGTTTCAGCCAAGATTGATCGTCTCAAGTAGATTATTTCAAAATGTGCTCAGCGGCAACTCAATTTGTACTCAAGGTGTTTATTGCAAAGCATATACCAGACGGGTGTTCTTAAGGAACATCAATGCCTCAATCAATTATCGCTACTCAAAGGAGTCTGCCAAGTTAGGTCCATCAACATCTCTGCATAATTCAATTTCATCGGGGTGTCAAAGGATTTGCATTCCGTCTTTCCAAAATTTTCTACTAGCTTCATGTCATATTTTCCTTTTCCAAACTTCTAATCCCAAAAAGTAATGCATCATGCCAAGATCCTTCATCTCGAACTTTGAGGCCAACTCCCTCATATTTTGATCATCAAAGGCTCATGACCTGTCCAAAATAGATTGTTAACATATAAAAACCAAAATCAAAGGCATACATTGGACCACTTTGAAGTAGAGGTTCGGATCAACACGACTTCCAAGCTTCACCAGGTAGTTGTCAATGTGGACATACTAAGCTTGGGGAGCATGCTTCAAGCCATACAATGTTTTTTTTGCAAACATAACATTGACCAAACCAATATACCAAGCTTCAAACAAGTCAATGTTATGCAATCAAATCAATCAAGTCTGCTTATCAAGCCTTAAATGCCAAACCAAAACTAATATCAAAACCATGAAAGTTTCTGCCAATATCAATGTTAAACTTTTCAATCCAAGTCCTTAAGTACCAGGTTACAACCTAGCCTATTGTCATAACAACAAATGTCATTTACCAAGCAATATCAAGCCAAACTTCATCAAACCATCCACGTGATCATAATATGAATCATTTATGTCGCTAAATGTAAATGCATACACCAAGGACAAGTCATATAAGTTTTTGCCATCCATTTACTATGAAATCTCTATAATAACCAGAATAGAAATTATTGGATACTGAGCATAGTTTTCAAAACCGGCTGGTTTGAACTAGAAACCGGTCAAACCGGCCAGTTCATTAGCCCTGGCCATCAAACCAATTGAAAAACTCAGTTTTTTGAGCGGCGCACCAGTTTTTTGGTCTGACCGGCCATAAACTAGCCAATTTATGAAGGACCCAACCGGTTTTCCCATATACCGGTTGGTTTATTGCCAGGCCAGCGACGAACCCCACAAAATGCAATTTTGTGAGTTTTGATGTCATTTTGAGGGAAATTTGGTGGTTGTTTCCCTCCAAAAACAACCTCTCTAAGGAAAGCATGCCTCCCCTCTCATTTGCCTCACACATATCAACCCTAGCAACACTAGCAATCAATGGTAATGTTAAATTCTCAAAGTAAAAGTGACATTTCCTTTATTTTTCATTGTCATCCTTTTACTTAAATTTTTAACATCACCATAAAACGACTCAGAATGTTTGAGAGTGGTTTTGACCTCATTGGATTTCATATGGAGAAATTATAACTTTAAAGTTAACTCAAAATTCAACAGACTTAACGGTTTTCAAGATTTCATGGTTAGGGGGTTTGCAATGATTCCATTTGATTCTATCATGCATGAGGGTATGATATTGGTGTTTGATCAAGAGCATGAAGCCCTCTAAGAACCTTGATGTTGGTGGCATTGATTTTTTAACTTTGTTGATGTTGGTGGTATTGATTGTTGAACTCCTCTACCATGGCCTTAACAAGAATGTACCCTTCACTCAAAGGAAAATAATTGGTTAGGGATGCTAAGCTTTTTCTACCACATAATAAGGTTGAGGAGATGAACCCTTCACTCAAACCAAAATCACTAGTTAGGCATGTTAAACTTTTTCAATTTCTATCATATTATAAGGTTGAGCAATCCAAGTCTGAAGACTTTGAGCGAGATGACGCTTATGTATCTCTTGCCGATGATCCCATTTTTAGTAGCACTGAATCAATGATGAGCTTCATGAGTGATCGTGTTGATCAGTTATTTGTAGTTTTGATGTCTATTTTTGTTGCTACTACTACCACTATTACTAAGGTTGCAGAGGAATTTTAGGAGTCCTCAAACACTCAGCCAGATTATATATGTAGATCATGTTGATGATCCCTTGTCTAGTAGTGGTGATGAGTTTGATCATGATGAGGAGTGATCATGTTGATCACTGATATGTAGACTTGTAGTAGGCCAATGACCCCATAGCTTATAACATTGTTTTTCGAATCTAGAAGCCATTTAGAGCCTCATTGATTATGTATTTTGTTGCTGATATATATTGCACTCAGTGCCAATTTGATATATTCACCTTTACCTAGTATATAGAAGAGCAAACTTTGCATATTTTATCTCTATTGGTGGAATCATGGTTTTAAATCTTAAAAATTGTTTTTTTCATTAAAAACTAATTATTTCATGTCTTTTTTTAAAGACCAGTTCATTGAGATCTGACCAAGCTCGTTATGACCGGTTCCGGTTTGAAACCCGATTTGATAGGTGGACCAGTCCAGTCAATGGTTCCGATTTTTAAAACTATGATACTGAGGAGCAATCATTTATCGTCATACTAGCTCCAATTATCAAATCAAGACAAATAACATGATGATATGCATATTATAGACCCCTGCAAACACAAGATGAGTTAAGACATTCACATTTCCTACAACATAAAGATATCTGCTTAAGACAGTAATCATTGAAATTCTCCTCAAGATTCTATTTGCAATGATTCTCTATAATTCAATCATGTCAACAAATGTAAGAGTAGATCCCAAAAGGTAGGTCACTTCACATTTTCTAGAGAGGTCTTGCTATTTAACAACCTTCATTTTGATCCTTGCAACAAGTCAAACATTATGTAGATCTTACTATTCATTTTATGTCAATAGAACTTTCTATCATGCGCTCTTGGTTTCATGCATAAGGTTCTAGATTTTTGTATCTTGTAGGCTCAACCGCACCCATAGTGTTAAAATTGGCAACTAGGGCCAAACTCCATGTTGGTCATCTTATTTATGGCCACTGATATTTTTCTTGGATCCCTCTCATTGAGAGGTGTAGGATTGATCTAAAGATCATCTGATTCCGATAAGTATTCATGGAGTTATGAATTTATTTGTGTTATAAGACAATTCGTCAAGATCGGCCAGCAACCAAATAAACCCCTCATGTACTCAACGTTTTAGTATAAAAGGAGATCAAGATGACTTGATTGTCATTTAGATACACACTTCACTCTTGATTTCTCTCCACTTGTTTTGGGTTTTAGTGGCAAGAGAAATCTAAGAGGATGAAGCCCTAATCGTAGGTCAAGAAGGATGCCCTAGCCACTGTTATAATGATGCCCTAGCCATACGTTGTCCAGAGAAAAAGGTCTAAAAAGCAGACATGAAGATGATAATGATGCCCTAGCTATACATTGTCCAGAGGAAGCCTAAAACGCAATCATGAAGGAGATATGGTCACAATAAAGAGGCTCTTATACACAACCTAAAGGGGCTCCTATACGCTGCCCAAACCTGCCCTTATATGCTACCTAAAGGATGCCCTAACCGCAACAAAGAAGGGAGATCTACCACTGTTTAGGAGAGCTTTTATACGCAGCAAGATCCGCTGTCATGTGGAGGCCTTAAAGAGCCGTAGCGGCAGGTCTAGTAGACTTAGCCACAGCAAAGAGAAATGCCCTAGCCGTAGCAAGGAGAGACAACTTAAGGACAATGTGGGCATTCCTAAAGGGGAGGCCAAGTTGTTGAGGTACAGTAGACTGTTCTAGGGCATGTTTAAGGGTTGTTTCTAATGCGTTGAAGGGTTGGTTGATGAGCAGAGAAGGCCGCAGGGCTGGAGGTTAAACCGCAACTGTTTAAGGACTATTTTGTGTGGGATATACCCTTGTGAAGGCTGTCGTAAACCTACAAGATTGTTGTGTGGTGGGCTGCAGACCATACCACCACAGCCAAGGGTAGCGTAGGCAGATTTGAGGGCTATCTCGTGCCCTACCCCTTCAACAAAGTGGAGAACACCTACACAAGGAGTACCGCAGATTTTAGGGTTGTTTTGTTGACTATTGAAGGATTGTTACAGCAGTGTTGGGTGCCTTAACCAGTCATCATGGTCACAGCAACTAAAAGGTGAAGAACAGCAGTATGAAAGAAGCAGCAAGTTGCAAGACATAGTGCTGCAATATCAATTGGGACAGCAACAAGCAATAGTGCTGTAATAGCAATTGGGACAACAGCAAAACATGGTGTTGCAATAGCAATTGGGACAGCAGTATGGTAAGCAAGGTGCAACAAGCACATGGTGGCAAAACAAGGTGCAGCAATGGCACATGATGCAGTACAACGATGGGTACTATCATGATTGATGAAGCATGATAAGACGGAGCATTGTGATGATGGGTGCAGCAGGGTGCAGCACAGTGAGGTGCAACATGATGACGAGAAGCAGCACGATGATAGGTGAAGGAGTCACCTTGGAGAATCAGTTGAAGCAGCATCTCTTCCACTGATCTCATGTATCATCTTCTTAGAGAAGATCTATGCTCTTATCTAGATAAGTCAAAGTGTTGACTTCTGTTGTAAATGTACTATATTTCTCTCTCTCTCTCTGCTGAACTATTGAAGAACATATAAGAAGAATTGATCAAGCGTTTCGCCACATTGGGGTTTGTCCCTGGCTAGCGCCACATCTTGTGTCCTCTTGTCTTGGATTGTCTTCTGCGATTTATGTTTATGTTCTATCTGTAGTTTACTTTGATGATGATGTGATTGCTAATCTAGAAAAGATATTGAGCTAACTGTGAAAATTAAAATAAATTGCTCTAAGCATAGAACATACCTAAACTTAACATGGTACCAGAGCTGAGGTGAAGACAAAACCCAAGCAAGATTGAAAGAGCAATCACCGAAGACAGTTGGGAAAGGACAAAAGAATCAACGGATTCCTCATCCCTCTTCAAATTCACCTAGGGTGAAATCGAAGCAGAGAACATTAACAGAATGGCGCAGCGGAAGCTTATGATGGCCTACCTAAAGATCACTTCATTGGGAAATCTAGATCTAAGGGTGGAAAGAAAGGCAGATGACTTGTTCGGCCATTATGCGAAGGAGTGTCTGAATGGAAGGGACACATCACTTGATGATGATAACAATCATTCCAGGGACATCTTCAATGATCAGAGGAATGATAGGTAATGCGGGTCATCAAGGAAATGGCCGACTCTTCAGAAAAAGTTGTTTCTAACAAGATAAAATTATCTCGTATTGGCCCTCTCCTCCAGATTCTGTGGGAATCTGGCTTATTGATTATAGTGCTTCAAGGCACTTCATCGGATAGAAGGATGCTCTCTCGAATTTGGTAAGAGATGGAAACAGTCATGGGATTATACTTGGAGCCGATCCCACCTATCTCGGAAAGAGTGTAGGAGAGCCGACGCCACCTATCTCAGAAAGAGTGTAGGAAATGTTACCCCTCAATTGAATGAGGGTAACTCGACTCATTTACAGAATCTCTTTTATGTACCTGATCGCAAGAAGAGCCTAGTGTCCATTTCGGCAATGGAAGTCAAAGGTTTCAGGGTGGCATTCATTGATGGAAAGGTACGTATTTGAAAATAGAATTTTCAAAGATGCTTTTTGAGTTCAGGGTTGGTGTTTGTATCAAGTTGCAGGATGGTCCATTGGGGACCATGTTAGTTATCACATCTCATCTACAGCACCGAAGGTCTACTTATTATGGGGCACTACCCAATGCAAGTCAGATGGTGATAGGGATGCCTGAATTCAAAAAGGAGCATGAAGGTACATGTCTGAGATGTACCGTAAGAAAATCCTACAAGGGGACCATTCCCCTCATATAGCAGGTCCATAGGTTTGGAACAACCCGAGGGGTTTGAGATTCATGATCAGGAATCTCATGTATGCAGGTGGAAGAAAGCCCTCTATGGCTTGAAGCAAAACACCCCGGGAATAGTATGAGAGGATTGATAACTCTCTGATGAAGCTGACATTCACTAGGAGTGAAGCTGATCCAAACCTTTGCTTGAAGGTTGTGGATGATAGACCTCTCATACCGGCACTCTCTGAGGACGACCTCTTTCTGACAGGTGCAGACCCTCTCATTTGCAGAAGTAAGAGAGAGTTGGAATCCAAATTTGGAATGGTAAACTGCAAGCCCATGACTACCTCGAGGATCTTAACTTTCAAAAGTTATATGGTGATGATGTCGAACCAGATTTGGGAAATGCCTCTGAGTTTTATAAACTCATTTGCATTTGATGTTCTTGGTGAACTTCCGTCCAGACATATGTTTTGCAGTTAGCATGGTGAGCTCATATTTGGTTGAGCCTCACTGGATTGGTGCCAAGAATCTTTTGAGATATCTTCAGGGCACAATCTCTCATGAATTGAGATACACTGCCGGAAATGTGAAGCTGCATGATTATTCGAAAGCTGACTAGGCAGGCAGTGTGGAGGATCGCAAGAGCACTTCTGAGTGTTGGTTCTCTTTGGATTCTACTTCGATATCATGGATGAGCAGGAAGCAGAAATCGTTGCTATAAGCACCGCCGAGACCGAATACATAGCTACAAGTATGATCTCGTGTGAAGCTGCCTGGTTGTGGAAGCTCTTCAGTGAGCTGTTTGTACACATGATGAATACCACTGTGATTCTCTGTGACAACCAGGGGGGATTCGATTGTTGAGGAATTCCATATTCTATGATTGCTCCAACAGATAGACATCAGATACTACCTTACCAGGGATATGGTACGTCAATGAGTGAGGAGGCTCCATCGCATTGAGACTGATGTACAGGTTGCCGACATTTTTTACGAAGCCCCTGAGAAAGGTCAAATTCTTGACTTTTCGAGAACGACTTGGTGTCGTTCAGAGACCCTCTTATGAGGGTCATGTATGATGCACACATTGAGCTCTGGGAGCTCCAGGGGGAAGCAGGGTACTTCTTGGAGCGACATACGACCACAGGGCAACTCACCCTCCCCTGCTGGTGCACTATATATAGGGTGACAAATTCAACCTTCCCTTGTGATACCCCGTGGCAACTGTGAAATAAGATGTTTAGTTCTCCTGTGGGCCAGGATAATTAGTTCTCCTGTGGCGACTGTGAAACAGGATGATTAGTTCTCCTGTGGGTCGGGATTATTAGCTCTCCCATGGCAACTTTGAGACAGGATGATTAGTTCTCCTGTTGAGTCATCCTACCCATGCAGTCTGGGACTCATGGGAAGTACCTCTCATCTGATCAATGAGTAGGGAAATGGGGTTAGGGACCATTAGTAGTACTATCAATGGACGCATTGTTGTATCTGCCATACTCCCTATGCTAGGATGACCTCCGATGATCTGGGATCAATGAAACTGATCCGGGATCAATATGAGTGGTTTGAGACACTCTCGTGTGATATTGATCTGGGAGCAATAAAACAGACTTCGGGTCAGTAGAGAATGGTATGAGACATTCTCGATCAATTCATCTTCTTCATGGTTCAGCAGAGCAGAGCAGAGCAAAGCAGTGCAGCGCACTGATGGCAGAGATACTACAGTTGGACATATGGATCAGCGAATGGAGTTCTCCCTAGTTGAGAGGGAGTGTTAAAATTGGCAACCACGGCCAAACTCCGTGTGGTCATCTTATTTATGGCAGCTGATATTTTTCTTGGATCCCTCTCATTGAGAGGTGTAGGATTGATCTAAAGATCATCCGATTCCGATAAGTATTCATGGAGTTATGAATTTATTTGTGTTATAAGACAATTCGTCAAGGTCTGCCAACAACCAAATAAACCCCTCATGTGCTCAACGTTTTAATAAAAAAGGAGATGACTTGATAGTCATTTAGACTCACACTTCACTCTTGATTTCTCACCACTTGTTTTGAGTTTTAGTGGCAAGAGAAATCTAAGAGGTTGAAGCCCTAATTGCAGGTCAAGAAGGATGCCCTAGTCGTTGTTATAACTTATAATGATGCCCTAGCCATACGCTGTACAGAGAAAAAGGTCTAAAACACAAACATGAAGATGATAATGATGCCCTAGCTATACACTGTCCAGAGCAAGCCTATAACGCAATCATGAAGGAGAGTTGGTCACAAAAAAGAGGCTCCTATACACAACCTAAAAGGGGCTCCTATACGCTGCCCAAACATGCCCTTATACGCTGCCTAAAGGATGCCCTAACCACGGCAAAGAAGGGAGATCTACCACTATTTAGGAGAGCTTCTATACGCAACAAGATCCGTTGTCATGTGGAGGCCTTAAAAAGCCCTAGCCACAGGTCTAGTAGACTTAGCCGCAACAAAGAGAAATGCCCTAGCCGCAACAAAGAGAAATGCCCTAGCCGCAGCAAGGAGAGACAACTTAAGGACAACGTGGGCATTCCTAAAGGGGAGGCCGAGTTGTTGAGGTACAGCAGACTGTTCTAGGGCATGTTTAAGAGTTGTTTCTAATGCGTTAAAGGGCTAGTTGATGAGCAGAGAAGGCAACAGGGCTGGAGGTTAAACTGCAGTTGTTTAAGGACTATTTTGTGTGGGATCTACCCTTCTGAAGGTTGTCGTAAACCTACAGGATTGTTGTGTGGTAGGCCGTAGGCCATACCACCACAGCCAAGGGTAGCATAGACAGATTTAAGGGCTATCTTGTGCCCTACCCCTTCAACGAAGTGGAGAACACCTACACAAGGAGGACCGCAAATTTTAGGGTTGTTTTGTTGACTATTGAAGGACTGTTACAGCAGTGTTTGGTGCCCTAACCAGTCATCATGGTCACAACAACTAAAAGGTGAAGAACAACAGTATGAAAGAAGCAGCAAGACACAGTGATGCAATATCAATTGGGACAGCGCCAAGCAATAGTACTGCAATAGCAATTGGGACAGCAGTAAGACATGGTGTTGCAATAGCAATTGGGACAGCAGTATAGTAAGCAAGGTGCAGCAAGCACATGGTGGCAAAACAAGGCGCAGCAATGGCACATGATGGTACATGATGCAATACAGTGATGGATACTGTCATGATTGATGAAGCATGATAAGACGGAGCATTGTGATGATGGGTGCAACATGGTGCAGCACGGTGAGGTGCAACATGATGACGAGATGCAGCACGATGATAGGTGAAGGAGTCACCTTGGAGAATCAATTGAAGCAACATGTCTTCAACTGATCTCATGTATCATCTTCTTAGAGATGATCTATGATCTTATCTAGATAAGTCAAAGTGTTGACTTCTGTTGTAAATGTACTATCTTTCTCTCTCTCTGCTGAACTATTGAAGAACATATAAGAAGAATTGATCAAGGGTTTCCCCACATTGGGGTTTGTCCCTGGCTAGCGCCACATCTTGTGTCCTCTTGTCTTGGATTGTCTTCTGCGATTTATGTTTATGTTCTATTTGTGGTTTACTTTAATGATGATGTGATTGCTAATCTGGAAAAGATATTGAGCTAAATGTGAAAATTAAAATAAATTGCTCTAAGCATAGAACATACCTAAACTTAACACATCGGCCTTCTTCCGTGTAGCTAGGAGGCCTATAGCCACACCCTTAAGCCTTTCTCCTAGCAGGTGGGGCTTGGACTAGGAGAAGCCCTCTCAGCTCAAATCAGAACTTGTCAAAACTAACAACATCAGATGATCATCTATTCATGTCCAAAAACCTTTCTTCAACAATCAAGAGTCTTCTATTTATTTACTGCAAATAATAATGGGTATTGGAATCTCATTAGAGTTTCTCCCTCTTAACGGAAAGTCTCTTCAATCATCATTCAAGACATCAACCTGTCTATTATAATACTGTCATGTATCAACAAAACTAGCAGATCACGAGTTCACAACTATATCAAGTTTTCAAACATATATCATCATAGTCATAACAAATCGTCATCAACTGCTTCATTATCACAAATGAGCGTATCATCAAAGGTTAGTGTCATATAAGTGTATTTTCATACTTCAAGGATCATAATCACAACATCACTTCTTTACATTATTTCAACCATCAAGTTAGGGCATCCAATTTTACCACTTGTCAGGTTTATTAAGCTTAACAAAGCCTAACCAAGATCAACAAGAGTAACAATCTTATTGTCACACTTTTATCATCAGGGTTACCATGTTTAACACAAGCATTAGCAATAATATCAAGTTATCAAAATCAATGTTTCTAGCCAACTTTATAAAATCAAGAAATCCATAATGTCTTGCCAAATATCAAGAGCACCAATATATCACATGTACCAAAAATCAAACTTACTTTCATATGCATGCATGAGTCATGCATGAGTCATTCATGAAAGTGGTATTCAACATACCTTAGGACTTATTTTGCCATCCAACTTGTAGTTAAATTATAACACTAAAACAATACACTACACATACCTTGAAGTATTCATATACCTTTGCAACTTGTAACACTCATTTGTCATTTGCAGTTGTAGTTTGCATATTGTAATTTCCGGATGCTATTTTGAAAACTTTCAAAAACTTTCCATGGGTACTTATTTCCAGCACCAACACCAGCTCTTCTCTTCCTACAATAGTTCTCTTTTCCTGCACCTTAGATTATCATCAAGAAGGATTTGCTTTTCACATCTCATCTAGAGGTTAGAAGTATTCACATACTCAAATATTCATGCAGGAAGTATATGCAATAATCAAAACAATAAGTCTAATATCACAAAGAAACAACATAAATCCAAAAGGTACTTATTTTTAGCGAAAAGTGATCATCTCCCTCTTGAACCAACCTCCAAGAGTTAGTACTCTCCATTATCCATGTAACAATGTTGCCTTCAATATTTCCATCGACTTCATCAGCAACCAAGCCTAATTGAGGCTATCCCATCTGGGGTTTCTCACTGATCAAAATTGCAAAACTCAAGCCTTTATCATATTCCATGGTTTCAAACCCTAAACTCATGTAATCCATCAAACCCTAATAACTAGATTGCCTAGGGTTTCCTTCAAACCCTAACATTTTTTTAAGTCTCCTCCATCTTCTCTTGCTTCCATGGAAGGTGTCTTTTCAGGGGTGATCTCAATGACTTTTCTTCAGCCCAGCTCTGAAGCCCTGATAATTTTTCTTAGAGCTATATTGTTCTTTGTTTTAGATAATTGCATTTCATCATTTATATATAGATTGAATTCACCCCACAACATTACAACATCATTTACATCATATACAGTTATGTAGAAAGAACGATATCATCAACAATGTAGAGGAACATAAAGGAACAATAGAAGAAAAGCATTCACACATAGAGACACCAGGATTGGTCAGAGACCACGGCAAAACCTCAAAAGGGGGAAAACCTTTCAAATTCTTCTTCTTATTAGATTGTCATAAAATGTTCAACAAAGAGAGTACAATAATCCATTTCTTCATTGACAAGAATATCCAGCAAAATTAACCAAATCATATCCCAAAGATGAACCCAACAATAATACTATTCAAAACTATGATTCAAAAGCATGTGGTCAACTATCAACATTTGCAGTAAATTGTCAAATGAAACCCTAGGTCCCAGCTGCACAAAAAGAGAGATATGCATGCAACTGAAACTTTTTGGCCGCACACAGAGGCTTGCATGCGTGCAGCTACAGCCGAAATTTTCCTGTGGGAACCCTGCGACTGCGAACAAAAAACCCTAATCACATGTGCAAGCTTCGAACCTTGTAATTTCAGACTTGTACTAACAAATTCCCTGCAAACCAATTTCAAACTTGTGTGAGCCAAAACCCAAGAAGATAAAAGAAGAATGCTTGATGATCTCCAAATGAGAGTCACTTTACTTATATTTATAACCATCCAAGGGTGTCCAATTTTTCTTTTGCGCTAACCTATCCTTTTGTGCACATGTGGGTTTCCATATTGAAAACATATTTTTCTTCAATCAAATTAAATTCTTGCAAGAGCTAGGAGGGGTCTTTCTTGATGAGGAATATTGTCCAATGGATGGAACTTGTCCATGAGTTGCCAAATTAACACACCCCAACTAGATCTTTGGACCCCATAGGAGGTAATGAGGTGAATTTGAGGGCCAACCCTCAAATCATGGATTTCACGGGCATCTACACCTTCTTGTACACCTCATCACCCTTGGATATGGCATTTTGGAGCATTTAGTGTTGATGATGTCAACATGAGAGAGCTTACGGCTCATATGTGTGGGATAATTGGGGCATGTTTTGATAAAGCTAGTGGGTTAGCTTGTAACACAAGTATATTTTAGCATCAAGCTTTTTTTAGGGGCTTTGTTAGGCTAATTATTAGTCCTAATTCTCATATAAATATAAGATAGGCTCATTGCATTAGATCATCATCACTTATGACTTAATTCGGCCCTCTTGGAGATTTTTAGCCTTCTTGTTTTCTTGTGGAGATAGATGTATCTCTATGGTGTATTTTGCTATTTGGAGCTATTTCTTTGGTCTTGGAGATGTCATTTTGGAGCAACAAAGGCTTGTTCATGCATTCTATCTTGTAAGTGTACCTTCGATTTGATAAATCTTTATTTTTGTGTCTAATGTATGGAATGGTTAATTATCTAGGGTTGCTATTGTGCTAGTTATTTGTTAATTTTTGGTATGTTCTATGCTCGAGCAATTTACTACAATTTTCTTGTTAGCCCAATATCAATGTCCAGTTTAGCAGTCCAGTTTAGCAATCACATTAGCATGATATTAAAATGCAGATAGAACATAAACATAAACAGTAGAAGACAAGCCAAGACAAGAGGACACAAGATGTGGCACCAATCAGGGACAAACCCCAATGTGGGAAACCCTTGATCAAATCTTCTTTAGTCTTCAATAGTTCAGCAGAGAGAGAGATAGTACAAATATAAAAATCTGTGAATTTATGACAACAGCAGAAAAGCCTAGGTCAGAAATGTCAATGCTGATCAAACAAGATGGAAATCATCCTCTAAGTGACTTGGTCAAGCCCAATCAACTTCAATCTTCAACAGTAAGCTCAATGCATCCTTCTAGCTGCTTGGAAGATCCTCCACATGGCAACAATAGGCTGTTGCAATCACGATTCAATCTGGTCAATACATTAACCCAACACTCCTCCACAAAATGTTGTTGTCCTCCACTGTTTGCTTGTTGCTCCTGCAAATCTGGATAGGGCACAATATGCAGCCCTTAACCCTCTATGTTGTCAGCAAACTAAATTTATATGTTGTCCTAAGGGCTCCTACAAGTAGCCCATCAAACTGACTCAACACCTACAAGATGCACTTCAAAATGTGTGCACTAGCTCACTCTTCTAGGGTAACTTGGTTGATACAATTCTAGACTGGTTAGGGCACCCAACCACAGTCCTTAACAACCCTCAAACTAACCCAGATTTGCTTCCTCTTGCTACGGATGTACTCCAATAGGGTGTTGCCCTCCACGCTGCTCCTTTAGGGCAGTTTCAAGCCCAACGCACAAACTTGTCTCCCCAAAAATGGTTGTGGTATCCTATAGATCCTTCATTATGCCTACGGCAACTTCTTCAGCAGTTTCTTAGCAGGAATGTTCACCATTCAACAAGGCTCTAAGACAGTCCACTCACCCTCGGCCTTCAAGATCAAGATTACGGCCCTCAAGACAACACCTCGGCCTCCTCAACAATGCCCAAAACAATCTTCCATCACTCGTTGTCCTGTCCTTAACTTGTTGTGCGTATTAGGGTCTCTTTGCTGCGGAATTAGGGCCACCTATTGACAGCGGATTAGGACATCCTTTGTTGTGTATTGGAGCTCTCATTAACAGGGGATAGATCTCCCTTTAATCTGCGACTAGATCTCTTCTTTAACTGCAACTAGGCCTTCTCCCATTCGCACTAGGATTACGGCTAGATCTCCCTCTTGACCTCTCTTGCCACCAAACCCAAATGAGTGGAGAGAGATCATGAGAGATGTGTGTAACAAATGACTTGAGGTCTCCTCTATTTAAATGCAACGTTGAGGATAAGTTGAGGGTAATTTGTTTGCTGGCCAACCTTGACAAATTGTCAATAATATGAATAAATTCATATCTCCATAAATACATTTTGGAATCGGATAATCTTTAGATCAATCCTACACCTCTTGGACAGAGGAATCTAAGAAAAAAATCAGTTGCCATAAATAAGGTGACCCATATGGAGTTTGGCCCTAGTTTTCAATTTTAACACTCCCTCTCAACTGGGGAGAACTCCATCTACTAATCCATCTTCTAGTCTGTACTATCTCTACCATCAATGCAGTGCCTTGCACTACTCTGCTCTGTTGAACTATTATGAAGAAGAAGTGATCGAGAATGTATCATACCATTCTCTACTGACCCGAAGTCAGTCCCATATAAAGAGAGTGTCTCATACCACTCTTACTGATCCAAAATCAGTTCCAAATAAACAGTGTCTCATACCACTCTTACTGACCCAAAGTCAGTTCCATTGATCCCAGATCAATATAGGTCATCCATAAATACATGTTGGAATCTTAAGATCTTTAGATCAATCCTACACCTCTCGGAGAGAGGAATCCAAGAAAAATATCAGCTGCCATAAATAAGGTGACTCATATGGAGTTTGGCCCTAGTTGTCAATTTTAACACTCCCTCTCAACTGGGGAGAACTCCATCTACTAATCCATCTGCCAGTCTGTACTATCTCTGCCATCAATGCAGTGCCTTGCACTGCTTTGCTCTGTTGAACTATGAAGAAGAAGAAGTGATCGAGAATGTATCATACCATTCTCTACTGACCCGAAGTCAGTCCCGTATAAAGAGAGTGTCTCATACCACTCTTACTGATCTGAAATCAGTTCCAAATAAAGAGAGTGTCTCATTCATACCACTCTTACTGACCCAAAGTCAGTTCCATTGATTCCAGAACAATATAGGTCATCCTAGCATAGTGAGTACAGTAGTACACGATGCGTCCATCAGTAGTACTATGGTCCCTATCCTCATTTCCCTACTCATTAGCCAGATGAGAGGTACTTCCCATGAGTCCCAAACTGCATGGGTAGGATGTCTCAGCAGGAGAAGGATGAACCACTCATCCTGTCTACATGTCGCCATGGGGTATCAGAGGGGAAGTTTGAACCACTCACACTGTACACAATAAATTACTAAGGGAAGGCTGAAGGATGAAGGTTGGACCACTCACCCTATGATTGTGTCTCAGCAGGAGAAGGATGAACCACTCATCCTACCTACATGGCAGACCACTAGGGGAAGGCTGAACCACTCACCCTATGGTTGCTCATCGCTCCAAGAAGTACCCCCAAGCCCCCCGGAGCTCTCAGAGCTCAATGTCCATATCATACAGGACCCTCAAGAGAGGGTCTCTCCACGACTCCTAGTCGTTCTCGAAAAGTCAAGAATTTGACCCTTCCCAGGGGCTTCGTCAAAATATCGGCGACCTACTCATTAGTGCCAATGTGTTGGAACCTTATTGCTCCTCTTTGTACCATATCCCGAATAAAGTGGCACCTGATGTTTATGTGCTTGGAGTGATCATGAAATACGGGATTCTCTGATAATCAGATCCCACTCTGGTTGTCGCAAAGGATCACGGTAGTATCCAACACATATCCAAACAACTCACTAAAGAGCTCAACCAGATAGCTTCACAAGAGGCCATACTTGCAGCTATGTATTTGGCCTCATCGATGCTCAAAGCAACTAATTTTTGCTTCCTGCTCATCTAGGATATCGAAGCAAAACCCAAATAAAAACAACACCTAGAAGTGCTCTTGCAATCCATCACATTGCCTGCCCAATCAGCATCTGAATAACCATGCAGTCCCTCATTTTCAGCAGTGTATCTCAGTCCATGAGTGGTTGTGCCCCGAAGATATCTCAAAATATTTTTAGCACCAATCCAATGTGTGTGATGAGGCTCAACCATATATTGGCTCAACATGTTAACTGCAAAACATATATCCAAACAGGAGTTCACCAAGAACATCAGTGCTCCTATGAGTTGACGATACTCAGAGGCATTTCCCAATTCAGGTCCGGTAGCACTATCGCATAACTTCTTAAACTTAAGCTCCATCGAGGTAGTCACAGGGTTGCAGTCCACCATTCCAAATTCGAAATCCAACTCGCTCTTACATTTGTAAATGAGAGGGTTTGCACTTGTTAGAAAGAGGTCATCCACATAAAGTACCAATATGAGAGGATTATCATCTTCAACCTTAAAGTAAAGGTTTGGATCGGCTTCACTCCTAGACCTTAGCTTCATCAGATAGTTGTCAATCCTCTCAAACCAAGCTCAATGTGCTTGCTTCAACTCATAGAGAGCTTTCTTTAATCTGTATACATGAGGTTCCCAGTCATGAACCTCAAACCCATTGGGTTGTTCCACATCTATGGTCTTGCTATTACTTGTAAGTTTTCCCTCTGTACATCCCGGACATATGCCTTCATGCTCTTCTTTGAATTCGGGCATCCTTGTCATCATCTGTCTCATATCGGGTAAGGCATTGTAATGAAGATGGGAAAACCTCCGGTGCCATAGTTCAGATTGAAGAGATGTGTTACAAGACATGGTCCCCAGTGGACTTCCTGCAACTTGATACAAAGTGTCAACCCTAAACCCCAGAGTAAAAGCATATTTATAATTCCTTTTCCAAACATGTACCTTTCCATCGATGAATGTCACCTTGTAACCTTTGTCTTCCATTGCCGAAATGGACACCAGGTTCTTCTTGAGATCAGGTACATATAGAACTTCCTGTAAATGAATCGAGTTACCCTGATTCAATTGAAGGGTAACATTCCCTACACCCTTTACGGGATAGGTGGCATTGTCTCCAAGAATAATCTCCAAATTTGTTTCCTTCTCTATCATATTAGAGTGCGCTTCCTTGTATCTAGTGAAGTGCCTTGAAGCACCACTATCAATAAGCCAATTTCCCAAAGTGTCTGGAGGAGAAGTAGTGGTGAGGGTCAATATAAGATAATACTCCTTTTTCTTATTGTTAACAACATTTGATTCGTCATACATGGAGTTCCTTGCTTTCTTGGAGGGTTGACCATTTCCTTGATGTCTTGCATTCCTTTTTCCTTTGCCATTGTACTTGTCATTCCTTCTATCATTGTTATTGAAGTTGCCCCTAGAATGATTGTGATCATCATCATGCGATGTGTCCCTTCTATTTGGACGCTCCCTCACATAGTGGCTAAACTTATTGCAAACAAAGCCCCTGCCCTTCCTTCCACCCTTAGATCTGGGCTTTCCATTAAAATGACCTTTAGACCCTGCATTATTTCTCCTTTTGGCATGAGCGGAGAATGCAGTAGGGTTGGCTTTAGTAAAAGGCATTTCTTACTCCACCATCCTGGTTTCTTCTTGAATGCATCTCGACATCAATTCTTCAAACCTTGAAATTCGATCATTATTGAGAATAGTGGTTCTAAATATGTACCACTCGGGTGGGAGTCCTCCAAGTTCCCTGTCAGGAATGACTTCTCCAATCGATAGAAGATCATTCTTGATATCAGTGATCCTTAAGAAGTAGGATTGAATATCCTCGTCCTTGCCCTCCTTAATATCCTTCAGCTTATTTTTGAGAAATAAAATTTGAATTGCATCACTAACCTTGAACATGCTTACCAATCTGTCATAGATCTCCTTGGAGGCGTTCAAATCGGAGATGTAGCCCACTAGACGCTTGTCAATGGAATCTCTAATAATCTTCTTCGCTTTGACTTCACCCTTCGTGTACTTGTTCTTTGTAGCAGCCAGTGCATTTTATGGAGGCTCGGGGATTTTACCCTTCACATAGTCCAACACTTCTTGTTATTCCAATGTCAAATCAAGAGACATCTTCCATCTGTGATAGTTTGACTTTTCACGAAGCTTATCTTCAGCCGGGAAGTGGGATGAGGAACCCATTGAGCCTTTGACCTTGTCCAACTGTCTTCGGTGATTGCTCTTTCACTCTTGCTTGGGCTTTATTTCACCTCAGCTCTGATACCATGTTAATTTTTGGTATGTTCCATGCTTAAGAGCAATTTACTTCAATTTTCTTGTTAGCCCAATATCAATGTCCAGTTTAGCAATCACATTAGCATGATAGTAAAATGCAGATAGAACATAAACATAAACAGTAGAAGACAAGCCAAGACAAGAGGACACAAGATGTGGCACCAACCAGGGACAAACCCCAATGTGGGAAACCCTTGATCAAATCTTCTTTCGTCTTCAATAGTTCAGCAAAGAGATAGTACAAATATACAAACCTGAGAATTTATGACAATAGCAGTAAAGCCTAGATCATAAATGTCAATGCTAATCAAACAAAATGGAAATCTTCCTCTAAGTGACTTGGTCCAGCCCAGTCAACTTCAATCTTCAACAATAAGCTCAATGCATCCTTCTAGCTGCTTGGAAGATCCTCCACATGGCAGCAACAGGCTGCTGCAATCATGATTCAATCTGATCAATACATTGACCCAACACTCCTCCACAAAAATGATGTTGTCCTCCACTGTTTGCTTGTTGCTCCTGCAAATCTGGTTAGGGCACAGTATGCAGCCCTTAACCCTCTACGATGTCAACAAACTAAATTTCTATGTTGTTCTAAGGGTTCCTACAAGTAGCCCATCAAACTGGCTCAACACCTACAAGATGCACTTCAAAATGTGTGCACTACCTCACTGTTCTAGGGTAACTTGGTTGCTGCAATTCTAGACTAGTTAGGGCATCCAACCACAGTTCCTAACAACCCTCAAACTAACCCAGAATTGCTTCCTCTTGCTGCGGTTATCCTCCAAAAGGGTGTTGCCCTCCACGCTGCTCCTTTAGGGCAGTTACAAGCCCAATGCAAAAACCTGTCTCCCCAAAAATGGTTCGGCATCCTATAGATCCTTCACTATGCCTACTGCAGCTTCTTTAGCAGTTTCTTAGCAGGACTATTCACCCTTCAACAAGGCTCTAAGATAGTCCACTCACCCTCGACCTTCAAGATTAAGACTGCGGCCCTCAAGATAGCACCTTGGCCTCCTCAACAATGCCCAAAACAGTCTTCCATCCCTCATTGTCCTGTCCTTAGCTTGTTGTGCGTATTAGGGTCTCTTTGTTGCAGAATTAGGGCCACCTTTTGACAGCGGATTAGGACATCATGTGTTGCGTATTGGAGCTCTCCTTAACAACGGATAGATCTCCCTTTAATCTCCGACGAGATATCTTCTTTAACTGCGGCTAAATCTCCCTCTTGACCTCTCTTGCCACCAAATCCAAACAAGTGGAGAGAGATCATGAGAGATGTGTGTAACAAATGACTCGAGGTCTCCTCTATTTAAATGCAACATTGAGGATAAGTTGGGGGTAATTTGTTTGCTGATTGACCTTGACAAATTGTCAATAATATGAATAAATTCATATCTCCATAAATACATGTTGGAATCGGATGATCTTTAGATCAATCCTACACCTCTCGGAGAGAGGAATCCAAGAAAAATATCAGCCGCCGTAAATAAGGTGACCCATATGGAGTTTGGCCCTAGTTGCCAATTTTAACATTATTGTTGAAATTCATTGTATGAAATCTAGATGATAGCATTGTATGCATTACTTACTTATAGAATGTTAATGGAATTCCCATTGGCGAATCTTTAAACTAGCTCTACCAATTGATTTTGCTCCCTCACAAAAGTGATAACTAGGGTTTTGCAGCCTAGGGTTTCATTATTCCCTTACTCCTTACCAAGATTTAGCATATTTTACACTCCCATAGACTCCATCATCCCAAGGACTAGGCATTGGCCTTGGTCACTTTGTTGATCATCCACAAAACTTCACTTAAATCTCATTTTCTCTCTCTTAAACTGTTTTTCGGCCCCTCGAGGATAAGCCGCTAGCTAGGGCTAGGGCACAAATTGGACTAGGATTGAAGTCATTGGCTTGTGGAAGGATTGTTAGTTGCCTCAAAATCAGCCCCTTTTAGTAGCTAATCCATCCATTTCAAAGTTGAAAACTTTTGCCCTAGATAGATCTTGCCCTAAAAAAGCCCTAGTTTGCCCTAGGCTTCAACTTGAGTCTTATTGAAGGCTTATTGTTCCATTGGTTGCTAGTATTCATTGTTTAGAAGCCTTTTCTTGACCTTGTGACTCTAGGTTGATCCTTTTGGCTTGATATTTACCAAGTTGTAGATCATGTGTACCCTAAATAGGTTACGTTGGAGGATGTGAATTGCCCTATCATACTTGATGAGCATTGTTCTTAGAAAGAGTTGTCCTCTATAAGTCTATCTTGTCTCCTTATCCCTTGGACTTAGCATATCTCTCATAGGTCACCTAGTGAAGGGAATTGGTGAATTTGTCTCATCTATCAATAGGTAGGTCTGTGATGGAGCAAGGGGAATGGGAAATGAAAGATCGAGGGAACCGATGTTTTCCCAAGAGTTGCTGCTGCTGCCCACTCTATTTGATTATCATGTTAAAATCTTCCCCCAGTTCTCTAGCAAATGTATATCGGTTCAACCAACTATACGTGAAAACCACATAGAACTTTATATTATGGCAGATAATGCTTGCTATAGAATGACCACATTTTCGATATATCATAATATTTACAAGTATTCATAAGGTTGCTGGTTTTCTGAACAAATGGAGTAATCTAAAGTGACACACCAATCCCTGGCCTCTCAGAATGAAGCAGAGTTATACAATCTTATGGTGGTATACTTCACTGAAATTTTCACAACTAAATATAAATAACTACTCTGCTGTTGCTGCTACTACTACCGATGTTGACTTCGTGATGGGATTTAGCATACCTTTTCTTAATCCTGGACAAACATCCTCTCCTTTAAACACCAGAGGCACGTCCACTTTCAGTTTAGCATGCTTGGGGGCCCAAACAAATACCACGTCGAGAATTTCCTCGGTGCCAGGGCGCCGGTGAACCTTGCCTCGTGATTATATTTACGTAAGATGTCAGAAACAGTAAGTTATATTTCAGAGTCTAGGGTTCAGGGCAGCAAATGATTTTGATAGGAATATAAGAGCGATTACCTTACGCGGCACAACCCTTCCTCTCTCCAGTAAATGGCTTGAGCGAGGGCCCGCAAGCACCTCGAGCTCGAATGTGCGAGACAGGAAGAACTCTTGGCCAATCTTATTCACAAGGTCATGGATTTGATCCCTTTCCACGCTCAACAGCCTTTTGCGCCGAACAGCATCCAACCCATTCTCCTCCTGTTCAAAAACAACGCTCGGCACTAACCCTGACTTCCTCTCCTTTGAAGCGAAGAACCTACCCGCCCTTTCTCTAGGAATCGCCTGAATAACCTCTGCCTCTGCCTCGGCTACTCTGCTGTAACTCAAACCTGTAAACAATGCGCATTCTCCTCGCCCCTTCGCCCTTCCCCAAATCCTGTTCGCCTGCTTTATCCAAAACATAACCATCTTAATTTAACATCCAGGCACTATACATTCCTCAGCCTCAACTCTTTAACAGCATACCATGATCATACTTTCACAGTCGACCATTCCTCGTCCTCAACTCTTTAACAGCATACGATGATGCCACTCTCAGAGTCAGCCACAACGTAGCTAAGTATGACTATGAGTTCATTGCTGGGGAATGGGATGAACAGCATGAGAAGTCGCCGAAAAGAGGTTGATGAGTGTGGGCTGCGGAGTATTGGGCAGATTTAGATTTACTCCACACAAATATTCATTATAGTACATATAGATGAACAGCACCCATTGCAACGCTGGGCACTCGCTGGTTTTTAAACAAATGTAGTTCTTTTAACACGGCCATCAATTCTCGTTGTTTACAAATGATTTTGTGAGCTTGTAGATAGAGTAGTAATGATCAAATTCCATTACAAATGGAATGGTAATAGGATTAGGATTAGCTTCTTTTTCATTTCTTTGCTTTCATATGGAAGATTTATTTATTGTGTGATTTAATCAAGCTTTGGATTTCCTTTCCGAATAATTTAATTTCCCACAGAACTTTTAATTATTTTCTCTTCCTAAACTTCACATAAACTAATTATTATTAATGAAAATTTCCATATTATTATTTAAAAATAAAAATAAAAGATGAAATAAATTTATTTCTTTTGTCTTTGTTTTTCTCACCTAAATTCAACAAAACCATTTTTATAAAATCACTATTTTTATTTATTTGTAATGCAGTATGGAATGAATAAATAATTCAATTAAATTGTTATTTTGAAAAATTTATAAACTAAAATAAACCATTTTTATAAAATCACTATTTTTATTTATTTGTACTGCAGTATGGAATGTATAAATAATTCAATTAAATTGTTATTTTGAAAAATTTATGAAATAAAATAATTGGTTTTAAAATGATATAGGAAAGTCCACATGGGGTAGCTCAAGCGGCAAGGGCCGTGGAAATGAAGTCTCACTGAACCGGCAGTCTTGGGTTCAAATCTTGGGCTACCCCTCCCCCGTAGAGGGGTACATAATGGACATGTAAATCGGAGAGTCCCGCCCCAGCTTACAAAAAAAAAAAGATGATATAGGAAAATTTTCATTAATATATTTAAAACATTCTATGTTTTTGTTTTCTTTACATCTCTTATTATGAGCTTTGCCCAAAATCCAACCAAAAATTATTGGAATGGTGGATTATATTTGTTATATATGCATAGGTTGGCTGCCCTAAGGGCTTTTTCAAGGCCATGAATCGGCTTATACATTAAAAAATGCATTTCAAACAATAAAAAATAGTGATATCATTAAAAATTGACAATAGTGAGAAAGCCAAAAACGTAGAGTAGTTAGACTTCACCAAAATTGAGAGTCTAAATGCTTAATGTTTTTCCTCTTTTCTACGCATATTTTCCAATTAATTTTGCCTCAAATCTAGCCAAGAATTATGGGAATGGCGAACTAGAATTGTTAAATATGTATGAACTGAGGGCGGCCAGGGGTTTTAATGGCATTCAATCCATTTATGTGTTGCATTTGAAACAATGAAAAATAATGATGTTGTATTGCCAAATTACAACAAGAAAGACAAAATAGTATAACAACCAAACTTCACCAATTTAGCACAATCTAAACTTCTTAAATTTTTCTTTTTTCTAGGCATATTTTCCAACAAGTTTTGCTCGAAATCCAATCAAACTTGTTGGAATGGCATATTTGAATTGTTAAATCTATACAAGTTGAGTGGAGTGTCCCCAGGGTTTTTTAGGGCTTTGAATCCATTTATACATTCAAAATTGCATTGCAAATAACGGAAAATAGTGATCTCAACCATAATTGCATAATCAAACTCTTATGAGAAAGGCAAAAATGTAGCACAATTAAACTCCATCATTTTAGCATAGTCTAAACATTCTACATTTTTACCTTTTCTAGGAATATTTTCTAATGAGTTTTGTCTGAAATCTGACCAAAAATGGAATAGCAAATTAGAGTTGTTAAATTTGTACAGAATTAGTGCCTCGGTGGTTTTTTTAGGGTTCTAAATTGGTTAATTTCAAACAATGAAAAAAAGTGATCTCACCCACAATTGTTTTGTTGAATTCCAAAGATAAATGAAAAAAAAATGTAAAACAATTAGACATTGTCAATTTAGCATAATTAAACTTTCTACATTTTTGCCCTTTTATAAGCACGTTTTCATATGAGTTTTGCCCAAAACCCAACCAAAAATTGTTGGAATGGTAAATTATAATTGTTAAATTGATAACTATGTACCCCAAGGGTTTTTCAAGGCATTGAATCCATTTATGTATTTCAAACAATAAATAATAGTAATCTCACAAAAGAATTGCATTATCAAATTCTAGCAAGAAAGGCAAAGATATAGAATTGTTAGACTTCATCGATTTAGTTGAATCTAAATTTTTTATGTTTTTCTTTAAAGGAAAAGGACTTGCCTCTCCTGACACTCCAACTGCTCCCAAAAATGTCTCAACCTCTACCTGATTTCTCTCATGGTTACAATTTTGGATCATAGTAGCTCTTCGTGGAGCGTTTTTATATTATCAATTATGTTTCTTGTCTTTATGTTTAGACAACATCACAAACATTACTTGTTTTTTGTTAGTTTTTAGACAAAATTATTGCACTTTCACCACTGCTCTGGTTACCCCAATGGAAAACCATAGTGGGAAAGATCTTGACTTGATTGAATATGATGTAATTTCTTGATTCAACAATATGATTTGAAGCTTACAAAAAAAACTTTAAATTTTTTCTTTACAATCTTTTTTTTTTTTTTCAATTTTGGAATAGAGTTGTAGTCCTATCTTCCACCTAAACCCTAATTGATCTAACCATATGAATGGTAAAGTGTGAAATAGAAGTTTTGGAGAGCTTTTGACTTTGTGCAGTTGAGCCATTAGATCTCTAGGATCTACAAAGAGAACCCCACTTGAGTCAGAGGAGAACTAACTAGAAGCAAGAAGAGGGTTGGTGAGGTGATAGTGGCCACCTCTAAGGTGCAGTGGAGCTTACACTTGAGATTTTGGACTTTATCTCTATAATTGCGAGATTTTGTTGTAACATGGATATAATTGGAAACATTCCTTAGGCACGTTGAAACCAATAATCATAAGGAACTCAATTCTCTGTGTTTTGATCCTTATTTTGGATTGATATCTATGAGCATTCACTAGCCATTTAATATTACTGCACTAGCTATAATTTAACAATTACACTTAGTAACATTTATTATTTCAATTTTTCTTATAAATTTGTATAAAATTAGATATAATTTTCAAATAATTTATTTTTAATTAATTTAAATAAATCTTTTTCTTTTTATAATTTAATAACCATAATGACCAATCTAGCTAGACCACAACATTAGAGAGACATTTGATATAACCCTTTCATGGTACCAATTATCGAAATGAGACTTTAGATGAAAATAATTCAATCAAGCAAGCTAAGGTCACCCCTAATTTGGGTTACACGGACCAATCCAGAGATAGAAAAAAGATTCAAAGAACCCTCAGATCTTTGGCTTAGCAAAACATGTGATCTAGCACAAATTCTCTTGACTTCCCTACAAGATTCCCTTAATTAGGCATAGTTAAAAAAATTCATAGCATTAACTTAATAAAACGCATAATTTTTTTTATACAATTATATATGGTTTGACGGTAAGTTTCTGTGGTGAAACCATTGAGACCATGGTTCAAATCCCATTGAGTATATGGACTACTATGATCTCGGCTAAAGGAGTAGATTCCCCTTATCGAGAGTCTTGGCTCTTACTAAATCATAAGATCTGGTATATCTAGCTTGTAGGTTGTTGGATATACTCTTAGTGTTATAGTGGCAGCGATGAGGTTTGATCTTGGGCCTGACCCAGATTAGTCCAAGGAGTTACTGATTCCACCATGGTTAAAAAAAAAAGCATATTTTTTGTTAATGTGTTATCCTTGGGTTTCAATGTTGATTCTTTGTAAATCTCATTGTACTTAAATTTCCCAATAAACTTGATGTCAGCTTTGATAGCTAAGATCTAAAATTATCTATTATATTAATAATTTTGTGAGAAGACACACATTCGAATACATCACGCCTCTATAATATTTTCAGTTTTGTGAACAGGCATATGTGATATTGTCAAAGTATTTATTTTTACAATGCAATGTTTAACATTGTCAACACATTGTTAATGCACTTATGACAATTATCTCGTATTGTTAATTATTGCAAAATAAATAAATTATGATATGTGATATAAATTCATTAAAATGTAAAATAATTAAAGAGCATTTATTAGCCTTTAGGGTTAGCTTAGTTGGTCGAGTCCTCGTGGTTAAATTATCTTTGTTATTGAGAGGTGACGGGTTCAATTCTCTTGACACTCTCGAGGTTAGGCTCCATGGTTGAGTCAATAAGAAGTGATCCTTTCAAGTAGATCTGTTTGGTACAAATATTTCATGGATGCAGTTGTCACCGATCTTTGGGGACCGTCAACTACATGAAAAGAGAGAGTAAAATTAAAGAGCAATTATTCTCTTGTTTGTCAATTTCATTATTTCATAGTCCCACATTAATATATGGTCATTTGGAAGAAAAAAAATTATCTTTATTGACAGTGAACGCATTATGAAATAATGACATGGTGTTTGTTTATGCAAAATAAAATTCTCTCATGGTTTAAATATGGTTGAAGAAACATAATATTGCTTAACATTATTACACTTTATCTCTAGGGATGATATTTCTTAGAGATCTTTTAGGCTATAGACATGTTCCAACATTTCATTATGCATTTAAAACTATGGTTTGGGAAACATACACTCGAGGATATCAAAGACTTCAGGAGGCTACTCATTAAGCTTAAGACTCACCTTGTTGGAGGTCTAAGTAACCCTTGTTAGTACTCATTCAAGCAGGATTGCATTAGATAGACTTGAATATGGAAATCACTTCCACATATCTTAAGTATATTAGAAGTCTCTTAGGCCTCTTGAAACCATTCATTCCATTAACTAATTATTATATTGTACCGAAAACAACGTTCAGGAAGATTACCCTCTTGTACAATGGTAATCGAGTAATATGGCCAAGAGTACAATCTATTCTTCTCGGTCAGCACTCTAAGGGATTGGGCCAAGTACCACTATTCGAGCCATGTCAATATATTTGAGGGATATAGGATATGGAAAACCCTTTGTATATGAGAATAGCAAGCCCATAAATTCAAAAATTTAATTTGTGTTGTTTAACTAGCATTTACACTTTTATTGTCGAATCAATAATTAATAGATGCAGTTTTCATTTCTACAAATACATTGCTTAAATCATATGGTCAGTATGTTTTAAACTCTCCACCACCAATTTGCACCAATAATCATTTGAATAATTACCAATTAACATTAAACCCTATTCTTTTAGAACAAGTTAAAAGGCTACTCCTAGCCATATTCTCACTCATACTACACAATAGGCTTGGAATTAAAGCATAGGGAACACCCCTTTGGTTGGGAAACCACCCTTAGACCTAGAAGTGAGGGACAAGGTTGTCAAGGCTATAGTGGTAGCTTGTCGAATATTTCCTTAGATTTTCCCCTTGGTGATGTTAAGACTTTTCTTCTAGGGAGAATTGGAGAGATAACATATGGGGTTGAAGAAAACATAATAATGTCCCTCTAAATTCATCACACCTTCATTTTTTTCACTTTTTACTTTTGATTTGTCAAAATTTCTTTCCATTGCATTTTTTAACTCTAGAGATATTACAATAGAATATTATGCATTCAGATTTATGTTAAATGCTCCATAAAAATGAAAAAATTGATGATACTCATTATCATCATCATTGAAAAAAAGGTGGAAAAGAGAGCCCATAAAACTAGTATCCTAGTAGAGTCAAATTTGGTAGTCATACCTGATTTTTCAGACAACAAAACACAACAAAATTGGTAGAATGGTAATGGTAAGTTGTAACTCATTGGATATTGTGCAAAAATGTCCGCAAAGACTCTAATAGAGTTAGTCATGGACTTGCAATTTGTAGCTATCTTGCACACCCGAGAAAATTTGCATCAAAACACTATGCATCGACATTTTGTTTTAAAGCCTCCATAAAAACGAAGACAATGATGCTACTAATCTAATTGAAATCCATTGAGAAAGGGTGAAATTGTTATCCAACATATGAAATCCTCTTAAAATTCCTTCTTAGTCATTATGCTTGTAGCCTATTGATATCTTCATATTAATTGTTGTCTATCATCACCCAATGCCCTCCTTAATTGTTGTGGCCCATCCATCACCTATCAATATATACTTATTAATTATTGTTTAACATTTCCTAGGGCCCTCCTCAGTTGTTGTGACATGTCTATTAATCAACTGCAGTATACCAGCCCTACTTAATCACCATTCCATTGTCAAACTTTCAATTGGAATAGTGATATGGGTTGTAGGCAGCAGGCATCAAGAAGTGATTGTATGCTTGAGCATTGAGAATGGATAGTGGCTTGTATATCAGCTTTCAGGCTTCATGTATGAGAGAATGAATGTGGGAATCAGGTATGGAAGGCTAGAGTATGACCAATGGTGTGAGATATGACTATGAGCAAGAATGTGGGTAGGAGCATGAATGATAGTGGATGAGCATTTTAATTGCTTATATTCATAGCTTTGGGGATTTGTTTGTTATTTTTCATTACTTAAAATGCATTTAAAGGTTAATAATCTTTGACATCATGATGATATGTAAGTAAACAAATGCCTAAATAATTACATTGAAAGAATAAATTAAACAAAAAATAATGTCCAACTTCATTACGAGTCAAAAGGTTGGAATTTAAATAATTAAGTGTGATTTTATAATGCTCGTAAGAATTTGAATATGTCGTTTTATAGTGTACATATTAGGAAGTTCTCTTAAGAATGTTTTGTAATTTGATTATGGTTGGGTCAAAATGTTATTTGGACTTATCTCTTGACTTTAAAAAGATCAAAATAATGATTTCTTAAGGGGTTTAAGATTTTGGTGTGCTTAATTTAATAATGACTCGGTGTGCATTGCTCAACCCAACATCCTTTGTTGTGTTCCTCTCTTTGCCGAAGATGGATAAGGGTTCGAGAGGACCCTTGTCTAACACCTCGCCACCCCCTCCAAACATAGCGGCATTCAACGCCCTTGTTGTTGGAGGGTCATGTTTCCATAAGGCCAAATACTCCAAATTTGTGAAGAATATCATTGACATAAGAAAGGTGGAGGTTCATGCCTCTCAATCCAAATCAATGGCCTTGAAGCTTGCAAATCAGGGGCTGATTAGTCAATTTATGGGCTTATGGTCGTCTCTGAGATCAATGTGGGCATCAATCAATGAGAAATGGATACCTAAGATTAAAAATAAGGTTTCAACATAATTTTATGGACAAGGTTTTTACAGCTCCCTATATGAAGACAAAGTAGATTAGGATCTCATCTTCAGGAATGGTCCATATTTCATGGGGGGCCAAAGGTTATATCTAGACTGCTAGAGTCCATATTTTAATCCTAAATGTTATGTTTTGATACTAGTCCCAGTATCGGTCAAGCTTCCCTTCTTCCCACTACATTGTTGGAACAAGGAAACTTTTAAGAATATAGGAAATGCCCTTAGAAAATACATCGATCGGCTTGAGCCATAAGAAGGATTGCAAGCCTGCACTAGGATTTGTGAGGAAGTGGACCTAGACAAGGGTTTACCAAGAATAATAATCTAAACTTAGACAATTTGTTTCACATACAAGAAGTTGATTACAATCAACTTCCATTTGAATGCAAGTTTTGCCATGAATATGGTCATTTTGCATGTAATTACAAGAATAATGTGTTGACACATATGTGTGTGTGTGTCTTTTATACTTTTTTTTTATGATTTTTTTCTTTATCCATGATCTCATCATTAAGCAAATTACACAGAAGGCATCAACATTATAACATTTAAGACAATAAGGATCATAAAGAGATAGCCACCCAAAGAACACAAGAATTTACTCTAGTAAAACCCACATGGGGGAAAAACCTTTTCATTAGAGAAATTTTCAAGTCAACAAAAATACATCTTCGTTAATAACTACGTCATACCTAGTCCATCCTCCTAGTCACATCATATGCCCTATGAATAGGTTTGTTTAGAATTACGCCTTTTACCTATCACAAAACTTGATTCTTCCACAGAAAATTCAATCCCTTCATAAAGATTTGGTCCAACATTTCATCCTACTCCTTTTGTCCAACACATAAATTTTGATTCAACATTTCATCTATCCCCTTTTCATCCATCACAAGGATATGTTATTTCCATAGAGCATAGAAATATTTTGATCCCTCAACAGAATTTTGATCTTTCTAAATTCACCCTTCAAACCTCAAACTCATCCTTTTTTTCTGGTCTTAAAACATCTGAACTATCTTCAATAAAGAGATGTGAATTACCTCAAAGATGTGAGATTCGTTCACTTTAGAGGAGGACGAAATGTCACATATAAATAGTCTATTATTGAGTCAATTGGGTGAGTCCTTTGACGAGGGGGTGGGGGGGGGGGTGGGGGTTGCGACTTGACTAGGAGGAGGCCGACTTTTACTTTTTGGAGCCAAGAAAATTATTTTATAAATTCAAAATTTTCTTTTTTACAACCAACATGAATAACATGTCTAATATAATTTTATTTTTGTTTTCTTTTGACTCAAGCAAGAATAAAATGCCTACAAATACATCAAGGACAAAAATAAATATTATGAAGACCAACCATAGTTACAAAAATCAACACTTCCTCTTAACTAGGAAGGTATTCATAATGACTATCTAGATGTTCTCATGTTGAAAAATTTATCTAAGAAAAGGTACAACTCATTGAGAGCATCTTCATTTAGGTCAATACTCTTGACCTACACGAGCATCATCATTATCCAATAGGTACCACAACCCAGGTTAGCACTCTCCAACCAATGGCACTCACTCAACTAGTCACCATGATTCGATGGGTGCCTCACCTCATGGTACTCCAACTAGTCCAGGTTACGATCACCCATGTTTAAACCCTAGGGACACCCATGTCCCAACTCCAAAGGCATAACTCTAGGCCATGATGTTGAAAAGGCACCCACTCCATTGAGTGTCCAGGCCTTAAGGGCCATTCCTCTCAAGAATGTTTATCCCTCATGTTATCTCACCAAAAATTCGAGTAATGCTTATGTTATCACTAATAGTTCGAGCCATACCCTTGTTGTCCATACATCAATTGTCTAGGCCATGCTCATGTTATTACTAATAGTTTGATTCATACCCCCGTTGTCCCCTCATCAACAGTTTGGGCCATGCTCCTATTGTCACTAATAGTCTAAGCTATACCCCTGTTGATGTCACATCAGTAGTCCCTCTCACTAATATATGGGCTCTCCATAAGTCCAAGCTTGTTCTTGAAGTATACAAACTTCACCCGGGACATAGGTTTTGTTAGCATATTAGTTTTATGTTCAACGATGGAGATATAATCAACTTCACTACTCTCATCCTATACCACATATTGGTACTAGATCTCAATGTGCCTTGACCTCTCATCAAGTGGACATCTACACCTAATCAAACAATCCTGTAAGTTGGAGCCATACTGCTTCTCAACTTGCCAACCAAGATACAATATACTCGGCCACTGAGTGCAACAAACATTTGCTTCCTACTCATCTAAAAGATTATAATGGAGCCCAAACTAAAGCAATATAGAAACTTTATTTGTCTTCAACACTCCGTTCCCAATGTGAATTCCATGTTGGTACCAATTGTACCAACTGTACCATGTTGGTACTCCAACACATGTTGAGTTGCATTCAAGCATAAATCGATCTGCTTCCTTCACTTTATCCATCATCTTGGATACATAGATTGCCTCACTGGGTATATATCTTACCATGGAAATCTTAATTTTCTCCCTTTTCCACTGATGCTATCAGCTATCTAGTCAAGATATTTCATCTTGAATTATGAGATTAACTCCCTCTTAAGCTAAAATAACGGTTCTCGAAGGATCCTTGACTTCTCCCTCCAGAGAAAATATTTCGGTCAATGTAACTCCCTATGACGCATGAGCTCTTCTACTTTTTTTTCTTCAGAAAACAAATCATATGGGATCAATCTTGATCCATCAACCCAAGAGGAGTTTTTACAAAGCCTTCCTTATGTTTTGCAAGCATAAGATTTCTTCGTATACCTCACAAGCTTGAGGTAGCTCTTACATACACTTCTTCTTTCATCTAATAAGACGATCTCTATATCAATTTGATATATTAATAGAAACCATAGAGATAATAAACTTTTAACAAAAGTGTACCAAAGAAAATAGCCTTCACCCTCTTACTAAGGTAATCCTTTATACTTCTCTCAAGTTTCCAACTACTTGGAATTCACCACTAACTTATTTTTGGCATAAATAAAGACATATTTTAATCTTATTGATTTGTCTACTCCCTCTGAACTCAAATCCCAACTAAATAATATCTCTCAACACAAATCCCTTTTTTTGGGAAGGTCCTCTTATCATAGCTTTATTCTTCCATCTGTTGCTATAGACTAGGCAACCATTAATATTATAATATATATATATATATATATATTATTATATATATATATATATATATATATATATATATATATAGATATATATGCATATGCAACCCTTACTAGGAGGCCATGGAAGAACAATTACAACCAAGCAAAGAATATAAAGACAAAAGACTATTTACTAGTAAGATATCAATAATCAAGCAACTTCGAGAGTTAGCTTAATTTGTCGAGTCCCTTGTCATTAAAAGCACCTTTGTTAGTGGTAGGTCACATGTTCAATTCCCTCGATGCCCTTAGGGCCAGTCTTTGTGGTTGAGCTGGCCGAAAGTGATCCCTTTCGATGGATCTACCTAATACAAATATTCCGTGAAATGTTTTGTAATATTAAATTTGAATATAAACATCATTTTACGACATTGAGGCCCGTTAGCTCTGTGTTGGACCACTGATTTGTCATTATAATTATCATTCATTGACATCTATTTCATCCATTTCTATTGTTCTTTTATCACGCCATTTGTCGTAATTTATCATATAATTCCATTTCATAATTATTTATGCTCTTGTGGATAAGTAATGTTTGTTCTCCTTTAGTGTGTATATATTGAAGCTTATTATGCATGATTTTGCTAATGATGGTTTATGAATGGATTTGTTATAACATCACTCATGATTTTAGTCTCCAATATCTCTTCCAGATTGCAAATATGAGCTCCAACTCATAGTCAAATGTTCCAACTCATAAATTTGTTGGATAAGAAGCGATGATTTTGAGTTGGATATTATAGGAAAATGAGGATGAATCTAGAAATTTCGCGACATGGGTTTTGTGAAGAACAAGCCAATTTAGTTTTTCTATGATAATTTTTCCAAAATTAGCTCTGGATTGAGAGAAATGCATGGTTCCCTGAAGGCAATTTTCCCATATTTGTTATTGCAGGCATTTTCTAAATTCTCCCAATTACAATACCAAATTCAACTTGTTTCAACTCATTGATGGTCGAGAGATATTTCATATCTCAAATTTATTATCGATTTTTTGTAATCAATCTAAAATTGTAATGGAAATGATATTGTAATCAGTTTAGTTGTAAATTTCCCCTTGCTTTGTCTGTGTTCAAATGAAGACAAAAATCAAAGAGAGGGGTGGACAATTATTGAATTAGAGGCAGAGCTCATAACCATGTTGTGTCAATTTTTATTTTTTAATGAAAGGACCTATCAGTGGAATTTAATAATTGTCTACTTTTAATTTTATTTGAGTTTTCCTTAAGGCAAATTGACTCCCGGGCAGTCGAGTCTGCTCCCTTGGACGAAGTGTTGCCTTGAATATGTAAAGTATATCCATTTGGTATGTGTTGTATTTACATAGACTGTAGGTTGTTACTTTCTTTTCGTTGTTACTTGGTGTGAATAAACAATTGTTACTTTGAGTTCTGATGGTGTGCGATAACTCTAGTGTTAATACAATTTGTTATATCTCTTTTATGATTAATGTTCTTTAGCTATTCGATTATTGTCCCTTCGAATTCGTGTTGTTGTTCTCTAAAATAATAATTGTTGTGGTATGTAATGATTTCTGATTTATTTTGCAATAACTAATGATATTAGATTAGTAGAGTAGAGTTTAAGATTTTTGTAGGTTGAGTTTTAATTTATGTTGCTCATTAAATTTGTATTTTTGTATGTAAGTTTGATTCAATTAAAAATAGAATTTACTTTCAGTTATGTCATTTGCTTTCTGATTTTTACTTTCCTCATTCATTCTAGTTTTCTAGACTTGAAATACTTTAAGACTGTGCATAGGATAGATATGCTTTTAGTTAGTATACGATGAAAAGATCATAGGAAATCTCATGTAGAAATAGTATTAATTGTTGGTAGTTGCTTACATATATTTTGTTGACTGCCTTGAAATAAAAAGACGCTCCTCATGTTGATAATTAATTTCTAGGTGATTAGTTGTTTTTTATTAAGTAATTAATTTCCCTAACACTCTACAGATTTTGGCTCGCCCCTTATTCATTGTGCGTTGTAGCGCAAAATCCTAGTGGCCCTACCAATGAGGTTGACGTCCCTCTCGAGTTACCTTTGTTTAAAAAATTTCCCCTATGCCCTTCTCCCTCCCGCATATTTCTCCCTCCTTTTCACTCCTCTAGCCTATTGGGCCTAAATCTGGCTAGTTGGTCGACCATGAACAATCCGTCCTTCCCCCTCCCCTGGACCAGGAAATTATATCATTTAACTCCCTAGTTTCAAATGGGCCAAAATTTCAGAAGGCCACAGATGCTAGATTTGTGAAGAAGTTAGATGAGATCCCAAAGTCGAGATCTCAACTCCACAAGCTAGACTCTGAGCCCTCTAACTTGTGGATTTGGGTCTTGTAGCCAATTTATGGGCCTATGGCCCTCCCCAAGAACAATATGACAATGGATTTAGAATAACTAGAAACCATTGATAGAAGGATGTCACCTCATCATTATGCAAAAAAGGTTCTTTGAAAAGAAATCAGACCAGGATAAGATTTTATGCAGTGGTCCTTACTTCATAAGGGTGTAAGGGCTATACTTGGATCAGTGGAGCCCTAATTTTAATCCAAATTGTGGCATTCCCACTTTTGTTCCTGTATGGGTTAAGCTACCTTTCCTTCCCCTGCACTGCTAGAATGATGCCACTTTCAGAAAGATTGAGAACACTCTTAGGAAATATGTTGATTGTGTTGAACCTAAAGATGATCTCTTCTCTTGTGCAAGGATATGTATTGGATTTGATTTGGAAAGGGACTCCGAGAGGCAATAAGCCTAATCATGAACAATTAGACTCTTATTCAAGAGGTGGATTACGACCAATTGCCATTCAAATGTAAAATTTGCCATGATTAGGAGCATTTGCCAAAAATTGCCTTAAAAAACCTAAATACCTACAAAAGCAAAGTGAGCAAGGGGATCAATGGAAACAAGCCAAAAGGAGGAAAGTCTCTCAAAAACAAAATCCAAATCAGATTCAAATCAAGCCCTAGCCAAGGATTTAGGACCTTATTCCCTGAAGAACATATCAACATAAGAGGGAGAAGGCACAAGCAATGCAGGAAATGTGGAAAACTATGGCAACAAATATGAATCATTCACAAATGAAGAGGAAGGGGGAGAGATTCCTCAGCAAACTCCCCAACCCCTTGATCCATCTACTAATCTTGTGGATGTATAAGGCTTGATAGAGGGATCCATAGGTGTTAGACTACATGAAGAAATCGATTACTTACAAGTTGATTCCACCGAGGATGAGACAAATTTTCTCTCACCAAGAGAAGGCACAATAGGAGCCCCTTTTTCCAAATCTACGAATAAAAAAAAAAAAATAGACAAAATCAAGGAGATCGACTGAAGAACACATAGATATGGGAGGAAATCTAATAGAGAATTAAGAATCATGCAAAGAAAAAAGGAAAATAATTAGGACATTAACCAACTCTAAAAAACATTCAAATGGGTGACAATGAAAGTAAAGGAAATAAGAGAAGTTCCAGATCTACCACACCTAAAGGGGCTTCCCACACCAAAAGTAAGCAATTATTGTTCTCTCTTGGAATTGTAGGGACTTGGGATCTTAAAAAACTAAATTTGAGGTAAAATATCGCATCAAGAAAGAAAGACCCTCTATAGCCCTTCTCCAAGAGACTAAGCTTGAAGATTAAAAAATTATAGCTTAGCAATTCAAGTTGTGGAATGGATGTAGTATCTCTCTGGTCAGTGCTAAAGGTGGCTCGGGAGGATTATGCACTCTATGGGTCCCATCTTTGGTTCATCTCCTTAACTCCTCCCAATCAGTTCATTAGCTTGCCACCACTTTCTTAGTCCTTTCTTCCAATCAGGTATGCATTGTGGTAAATATATACATGCCAACTCTTTTTAGAGAAAAGCAAGATTGTTGGGCCTCTCTTCACAATCTGATCGCTTATGAGTTTGGAGCTTTTCGTATCTTTGGAGGGGATTTCAACACTACCCTAGGTAGTGGAGAGAGAAAAGGAGGCTCACTAGTTCGAGACCCCTTCCAGGAATATATGGAAGATTTCATATCACAAATGAAATTTATGGATATTAAGCTTATGAGTCTTAAATACACCTAGAACAATAAAAGGGTAGGCCCAATCACATTACAACCCGATGAGCTCACTTCTTAGTATCTGATGACTTCCTCAGATGCAACCTCCTCATCAAATCTTTCATTTTGTCATGGAATGGCTCTAATTACTATCCAATCCACTTGGATCTCACCCCTATTGTCAATTTCAGGCTTATCCCATTCATATTTAGTCCCATCTGGATGTGATAGTTTCTCAAATTTGGCATCCTTGGGTGTATGGCAACCCTACCAGGATATGGGAAATAAAGATTAAAATACTAAAAAGAAACATTGAAGATTAGGCAAAATCCTCATCGCATCCTAGTCAATCTAAGATTCAAGAGATGGAAAAATATATTGGCCAGCTCCACACATCCATGGAAGAAGAATTTGCATCTGCAAAAATGATGAGGGAAGATAGGCTCCTATTTGAAAAATATCATTCATTTTGAAAGATGAATAAGTATACTAGAGGTTGAAATCAAGAAGCTTGTGGCTTTAAGGAGGGGATATAAATACTAAATTATTTCACAACAAGCAAAAACACAGAGAAAGAGAAAAAACCATCTAGGAAATTGTGGTGAATAGTAATAAGGTTAGAGATTACCAAAAAACTAAGGAACAAGTAGTGGCCTTGCACAATAATCTTTACTCTTAGTAAGACTCTCCCTCAGAGGAATTAGATATCTATATGTTGTATCATATCGCACATGTGACTAGGGAGGAAATGAACATGAAGTTCTCCCTCCTTCCCACTGAAGAAGAGATTCGAGGAAGTGTTTTCTCTTTCTATCTAGATAAAGCCCCAAGGCCCGATGGTTTCTCAACTCATTTCTATCAACATTTTTGGGATATTATTAAGTGTGACTTTTGCAAGATGGTAGGTTATTCACTAAAGAATGGTTGCATGAGAGGAGGGATCAATTCATCATTTCTAGCTCTTGTTCCCAAAGAAAATAACCCATCCTCATTTCAAATATTTCAACCTATATATTTGTGCAGTGTTTCCTACAAAGTGATATAAAAAATCCTAGCTAATAAACTAAAGCGATTTCTTCCAAAGATTATATCAAATAGCAAAGGATGTTTTGTTCTAGGTAGAAAAATCTCTGATAACATAATTATGGTACAAGAGGCTATTTTCTCAAGCGAAGCGAGATCAAACAAAGGGATGGGCATTAAGCTAGATATGGCCAATGATTTTGATAGAGTCAAGCACAATTTTCTATCCAAAATGATGATCATGATGGGCTTCGATAATACTTTTATTAAATGGATCTCTCATTGCATCATCTCCCCATGGATTTCCCCCTATGATTAATGGAAAAGTCACAAAAAAATTGAAGCTTCTCGAGGTCTATGGTAAGGTTTTCTTCTTTTTCCATTTTTGTACATCCTTATTGTTAATTCTCTCATCAAGGGGCTTGAATTTGAGGGCAACAATTATCGTCTTCCAATCCGTAGATTCACTCCATCCGTCAAAAGTGCAAATCACTCTCATTTTGCAAATGATTTTATTTTGCTAAGAGGGGAATCAATGACTATAGCCAAGAGATTGAAGTTGGCACTATATCATTTTTTGACTGCTTCTATAGGTTTAACAAATTTAGCAAGTCCTAGATATTCACACGGAACATCTCGATGCCCAGGAGGCTTTGTATAAGATCAATATTTGGTTTCAACACCACAGAAGGATGGAAATAATTTAAATATATGGGCATTCCCATTTGTCTAAAATCCTTCTCCTCCCATGCATGGAAATCAGTTCTATCAAAAATAAAAACCGAGCTCAAATCTCAGGGAGTTTGGTGGATCACTCTTGCATGAAGAATTGTCGTCATCAAGTTTGTTCTTTCACCCATTCCAATTTTCAAATTCTCTACTTTTCTCACCCCTCAATTTATTTTACAATCTTTGGGAATAACAATACGAAAAATATTATGGGAAGCCAGTAAAGGCACCAAGAATAAATTCCACTTGATTATTTGGGCCACAATTAGTGTGTCAAAAGCTCATGGAGGATTAGGGGTTAGAGACACAACCTTCATGAATAGAGGCATGGGTACAAAGTTTGTCTAGAAAACGAGAACTCAAAGGGAAGCTTGGTGGGTTCAAGTTCTATCAAGCAAATATGCTCAGACAAAAGGAAACTCCCTTCCCCTAATGTGTCCTTGTTCCCTTATATAGAAGCTAATTGACTCATCTACTGAACTAGTTAACAATCATCTCAGTTGGACTTTGGGGAATGGCTCATCAATTCATATATGGCAAGACTCTATTTTGAGTCAAACTTGACTCCATTATAATGAAGATGTCTGACCTCTCCAACAATATCTATCTAACTAGGGAATATCCTTGCTAGCTCATATTTCTAGATGGAACAAAGTGAACGATGGGATGAAGTCTAGATCATATCCCTCCTGCTTATGATGACATGGTGAACAATTTTAAAATCTATTTATCAGGATGAACCCCTTTAAATCGTCACACTGAGGACAAGTTGGGATCAAAATATCATGATTATACAGTAAAGGTGGGGTATGAAGAGTTGTTTTTCTCGATATATATCCCCCCAGAATCCTCCACGTGGAAGAAGCTCTAGGTAAACAATGCCATACCTGATGTTAAAACTTTATGCCGGATATTTTTTCACAAGAAAATTCTGACAACTAAAAATCTCCAGAAAAGAGGAATTGTAGGACCGTCACGCTACCCCCTTTCCAACCATCATGAAGAATCTAAACCTTTTTTGTTCCGTTTATGTGCTTATTCAACTTAGGTATGGGCTTCATCTTTGGGATCCTTGTTCATTCGTCCTAACATGCTTACATATATTTCAACGTTCTTTATTAATTGGAAAAAGCAGTTCTTTGGGTCATTAGTGGGGAACCCTTGCTTGAAATGGATCTAGAACTCCCTCCCGAAATACATTTCCTGGCAGATTTGGTTATCCAGCAACAATGTTATCTTTAAGGATGTCCCTATATTTCTACTAGATCATCAATTATGGAATCACTCTCCCTTTGTGTGGAATTCAATTGAACTAAGCTAAAGAATGGAGACTCCATCCTGGATAAGTTAGAGAACTGTTGGGTGGACATGCTCATCGATCCACTAGGAAATCTACCCCATCTAGCTCAAAAGCACCACATAACAAAAGAGAATTGGAAGCTTCACTTTTCATATAATGAATTTAAAGAATGGGTAATTAAGCAAAATAAGGGATGCTTTTATTTAAAAGAGCTTCATAAAAGAATCCAAGGGTGGCAGGAGGGGAATGGATTCTTCTCAATCCCGAATGAATACAAGAACTTAAGTATGCCTAGGGTTTATGTCTTAAATAAAACAACCTTTCCGAAATATACAAGCTTTATTTCAACCTCTAGTTGGTCAAGGACATGGGGACTTCTTCAATTGCATTAATAGGTGTTTCTCTCATCACAATTAGGCATCTCCTCAAAGGATCTCTCCCTTCTAATAAGCAATTATCACTCCTTATTTGAAGAATCACAATCACTATGGAATCCTTCACTCAGAAATCATATTATCATATTCTTCGACATTAAAACATGGAAGCAAATGCTCAATAAAATAGGTCTTTCTAGCTAGAATTAGGGAAATATGCAATCAACGGACTAGAGGGGATGCAACATATACCATAATAGACCTCCATATGAAAATTAGGTATTATGATTCAAGTGGATAAATGAAATAAGGTTCCAAGTAGCGCAAAAAAGTGCCTCATAGGGTGCACTCAACATATTCCTTTACTTCTTATAAATTTTATCGTAGAGGGATGGCATCGAGATGTCATCACCCACTACAAGGTGGTGGGCGACTAGATCACAAGACATGCACAATATTTCTTATCCGAGATGGAGAGGGCATAACCTAATTTAATATGTGTCATTCCTTTTAAATATGTGCTTACTTTGATGAGTTACACAATGTGCAACACCATTTTATTATTGTTAAGACCAATTGTTGAAGTGTGGGAGATTACAAAACATCGTGTAGCATTCAATGGAGATCAAATCAAATCAATCAATATGAAGATGTTTCAAGATGCAACCAAGGAGAAAAATATTGGTATTTATGCAGAGAGGAGGAAAGATCCTCATGCCTCCAGAGGTTCCACTTGCTTCCTAGAGCAGGGAAAGTTTTTTTCTAGAGGACTACATAAGGTGTTGCATTCTCATCCTTTGGTGCCTCGATATGAAAGAATTGTGATAGTCATCTTTGTGGATAGGACAAATAACTTTCTCTCAGAGAAATCAATAACTTTTTTATTTGCGAAGGTCCATAGTATGAAAATTCCAATTGCAGGTAGAATTGACTCTCTATCTCTTCATATTAGTGTTAATTCTCCCCAAAGGGCCTACCTTGGACATTTGTAGGATCTACTTTTATTTTTCAAATTTCTTCCCCATGGGCTCTTGAATATTATACACAATCTCTCTTCTGCATCTATAGTTTGGATTCCTTGAGGTCTCCATTCGAGTCCCATATTTACAACATCCTCTAGGAAATAACTCTTTGGAGGCACACTTATTTGGACAACACGACGAGAAGAGGCCTTTTGGTCCTCTCTCTTTTAGTCTTCATTGAAGGAATCAAGAAAATGTGGTTGGTCTAAAACCTTTTAGTGTCTCAGCTTAGCATGGAGAACTAAGATAACTCTAGCTCAGGTTTAGGACGTCTGTGTCATCTCTGGCCTCACCCCCTATAGGCAACAATGAAGGGGGCAATGAGATAATACATCAATTGAGGTAGGAATAATACTCCATCTTGTTCCTCCTAGAAGAACAACATAAATTATAGTCCAAATGTAACAGTTTGAAGGGGAACTCCAGTGGATTCGAAGCCTTTTGGAGGAGATGCACATTCAGTGAAATTCTGGAGAGAATAGCAGCACTACAAGAAGTGCTTTAGGAGGAAACTTGGACACGATGTCCATCAATCACCTATAGAATATTTATGTCTTATTTATGAAAATGTATTGTGTTTTGCGGTCAATTCTGTAGAGTCTATAGTTGTAGTTATTTCTACAAATGTTTTGTCCAAGATAGTATGGTAAGAGTCAATTTTGAAACTTCATATATGATCTCATAAGAAGATCTTTTGCCTCTGTAATTGAATGTAATTCCACAGTTTTCCCACTACAATCCGGACACAAAATTAACCAAATTCCTAATCATTTTTATCAAAAAAAGATAGCAACATTCAAACAAGATAGATATAAAATACTTATGTTTTGAGATGAGAGACAACTCACTCTTGATCTTTAGAGTTCTTGCATCCATATGAAACTTTTTCAGCTTCATCCATATAATTATTATGATGGAATTCCTTTCTTGTTAGGGTTAGGTTTTCTTCTTTTTGTAGAACGTACAATCCTAATAATTTTTCCATAAACACTAAGGATTTCTTGTTGAACCATTTTGCATACTAGCGTTTGCAAACCCTAGAATTTCAATTTCACATTTTAAATACCAAAACCATGAAATTCATCATTATCATTAATTGAACAAGGATACTTTTTCCACTAATTATTCTTGGTTCAAATAACCTCGCTTTCTCATAATAATTGTAGTATTAACAATTTCAATGTGTAAGGAATGACTCCATCATTCTATAGTACCCAAACATAATAGTAGATGCAAGATATCTTTCCTGGCATCGACAACAAATTTAGTCAAAACTTCAATGTATTTAGACATTTTTTCATAGTACTTGATCTGCAAATGTCTTCATCAAGAAGGCTCTTGAATTTCCAATCTTGAAGAGGGACTTGGCCTTTCTTTCTGACAACTAAACCCAAGATATCTTAAAAGGATCATCTTCGGATTTTGCAGGCTAATTTCCAGGCTACTTTAATTCAACAATATGGAATTTTAGACTTAGAAACCAAGATGATATTGTTTCAACGAGCTTCCTGAACTCCAAAACATCATCATGATTCTTAAAATCCAAGTTGACAGTGATACCCTACTTTTTTCTTTCACGAGTGAACATTCATAAGTCATAAAATAGATGTCGATTTTCAGCAATCATTTGTAATGCAGGATTTATGACATAACTTGCACAAAGCAATTTTTAAAGGGAGGCATATATTCAATACTTCAATCTATCAGAACCTAAGAAAAAGGGTCACATACTTCTCTTATGTGGCCATGTCTTTATTTGAGCCACAACTCAAATTGTAATGTTGTGATTACTTCTTGCCATATCAAGACAACTTACATACTAATAATATTTCCTTGAGGATTATTCATCAATGAAATGAAACATTGTATTGATGAGTTTTTCAATCTTCAAATTATAGAGATTCAACCTTTCATACAAGACCTATACTTGATCTTGACAAAGTTCCTTAAAGAGATCATTGAGATGTCAACTTCAATATTTTTTTTGTCTTTTTTTGATCTCTTTATGAAGTTGAATTTCTAGTGCTTTAGCTCATTGTTGTAGAATATATAGTCATACTTCAACCTTATCACACATGCCATTAAATCAATTTCTATTTTTGAGTACAGTTCATTCCATAAAGGATAAAGAGGTGTGCAAGTACAAGAATATTTCAAGACTTCTCTCTGTGAAATTCTATCTTTAATCAACCTCTCAATCTTCACCTTTGACTGAGATTTTCTTGGCCCTACTGTAGAAGTAGTCTGAGGCTTTCAGACTTGTAGACATGATTGACCTCCCATGATTTCCTTTTTCCTCTAAGGTGTTTTGGATATTTGAGACCATGATTGAAAAAGAACTGAGACATTCTTTTCCTTTACTAAAACAAAGATTCTTATACTATCTCTGATTACTAGAACAAAGACTTATACTAGAATAGGAACATAGACAATCTTTGGTGTAATCCTTAATGCTCCTCTTGAGACAACCTTTGAGGTTTCTTCAGTCACAAACTTTCAAGACTTCGATCCAAGGTATCTAAACAAACTGCAGACTATGTTAAGTTAACCTCCTAAAGAGATTCGAAGCATATAATTTATTAAAGAGTCCCAACTTCCCACAATAGGTTAGATATGAGACATTTGGCCTACATGAGACATACTTGTAAGGATTCATGGTGTGGACTGACCCTTGATAGGGTAAGATCTATTTAGATAATTATTAGGTAAAGCTCCAATATGTTTGCTTGATGAGCAGAGAATACATTCAATAATCCAAATTAAATTATAGACGAAAATTTCATTGGTTGAGACAACACTTGTGAGTTCCTGAGGCTCCTATAGCAGACTCTGATATTATTCTCCCTTTAAATAATATCTCTTCCTAAGATTAGATTCAACCTCCTAAGATTTTTGTCCTAGATAGACTAAGGATTTCATCCTATAGGATCTTAGAAAATTTTGAAATTCAGAACACATATTCAGAGGATTATTTAAGGTTTAAAACCTTTTAGGGATACTTTATAAATTTGACCTTTTTAGCAGAAACATGATTTGATTTCTAGTAGAGGACCTAGGGCATTCTCCATAACAAATTCTTGGATCTATTGAGGTGCTTGATTTAATTTTGTCTTTCTTGTTGCTGAGATTAGGGCTTCATTTTTCTTCAAGATTAGAGCTCCTCTTTCACCCAAATATATGCTACCATGTTGATGTGTGTGTGTGTGTGTGTTTTCTATTCCGATAATTCATTTTGATGATTTTAATCCTTTATCCATGATCTCATCACTAAGAAAATTACATATGAGACATCAAATTTATAAAATTTAATATAGTAAGGATCATAAAGAGACATCCACACAAAGAATGCAAGAATTTAACCTTGGAAACCCAACAACCTTTTCAATAGAGATAAAATTAAAGTCAACAAAGATACATCTTAGTCAATAACTAAGCTAAACATGCTCCATACTCCTAATCAATTCATTTACCCTATGAATACGTTTGTTTAGAATTAGGCTTTATGTCTATCCCAAAACTCGATTCTTCCACAAAAAATTTAGTCCCTTTACAAAGACTTGGTCCAACATTTCATGTTGCTCCTTTTGTCCAACACATAAATTCTGATTCAACACTTTGGCCTCCCATTTTAATCCATCACAAGGATTTGTTCTTGCCATAAAGCACAAAATGATTTCAATCCCTCAACATAAGTTCTATCCTTCTAAATCCATACTTAAAACCTTAGACTCATACTTTTCTTCTAGCCTGAGAACGTGCAAATTGTCTTCAATAGAGTGATGTGAATGGCTTCATAGATGTGAGTTTATTTCACCTTGGAGGAGGACAAAATGTCACATATAAATAGGTTATTCTTGATTTGAATGGGTGCGTTCTTTGAGGGGGGTTGACTTGAATAGGAGGAAGCCAAATTTTACTTCTTAGAGCCAAAAATTTTCTTTTATAAATTCAAAATTGTCCTTTTTACAACCAACATGAATAACATGTCTAATATAATTTTCTTTTTGTTTTCTTTTGACTCAAGCATGAAGAACGTGCTTAAAAATACATTAAGGACAAAAATAATAATTATGAAGATCAACCATAGTTACAAAAATCAACAAAAGGAAGAAGAGAAACTAAAGTAGCCTAATAATGGAGAACAATAGTAGGAATAGAAAAGGAGAAGAAGCCACACAAGATTGAACAACCAAGATTCTTCTTAAGAAAACATAGGGCACAAGGGGAAGGGCCCATGTCTCAGAAAAAGTATTGGCAAGTTCCTAGAGAGGGAACCTCTGCTAGTAATAACAAAATATCCCAATATCCAAACAATAAATTTGATATCTTGAATCAATTGTTAGACGAAGGGGGGAATTCCAACTATTGTAGTGATAAAGAAGAAGGCCATAGGCCTTGTTAAGCCCTCTTCTCTTATAACATCAAAAGGGGTGCCTATGTTATAGGAGGCCCCAATGGGGAATCAAGGATTTCACTCCCCCGTGACCTCAAAGCGTAAGGTAGAGGGTTACCAACAAGCTTTGCAGATGAAAAATCAAATGTGGATAGGAAAAAGGAAATAGATCGTTTGTAAAGAAATGTAGAGAGGAAGACAAATCAACAACTTTGGAATGAAAAAATTGAAAAACATAAGGAAATGGAGACCCAACTGATAAAAAATCCATCAAAAATGGTCATTAGAAATGTCAAGAAAAATAGGCCTAACCTCCATTCCAGAGGCATCGAATCACACAGTGAATAATGAAGTTCCTCTCTTGAAATTGTAGGCGTGTTAATCATGCTGGAAGCTGCCAACAGTCAAAGGGTCTTCTTGATATGAAGTCCTAATTAGAGCTCACGTTGTTTGGAGTAGGATGTCCAACTAGAAAACTAGTCCAGTTGCCATAGTCTTAAAGATTTGTCTTTGCTACAATAAATGACACAAGAGAAACACACTAGCAAGTTACCTTTGTGATGTATTTAATTTCAAAGTGTATAATTGTTCTTTCATGGAAAGGAAAGGAAAGGAAAGTGAGTCTTTAAGATAAAAGTAACAATATTATCCTAATAAATACACATGCATATATATGAAATAATCGTTAATAATCTTGTGAAATAGTTCATAAAGAAATAACGATCATAAATGAAAAAGACACACAATTCAAAAAATGCATACTAAAGTCAATGAAATAGTTTATTTTCATTAGTGTTTTGAAACATAAACATACACCACAAACAATGAAACAATAATCTTACAATCATTCACAACATATGTATGAAAAGTGTGTCGACTCCAAGAGCTTCAATTATAAAGTGAAAGTCCCAAGGTACACCATTACAATGATACAACACTGGTTCTAATAGTGGAACGCTAAGCAACTACTTGCTTCTCAAAAGACTAATCTTCTCTCCTATGCCTAACTTGAGAAGCCAAGGTGAAAAGTATTTTGCTTGAGGTATGAGGGTGTATATATAACAAATGAGGTGACTCTCCACCTCTCTTGTGACCTTTGAGCTTCTCTCATGACTCTTGAGCTCCCATGTGACTTTTAAAATTCTTATCAGACCCCTGAGCTTCTACATGGCTCTTCACATTCTTGTGTGGCCCTTAGGTTTCAAAACATTTTTACATTTCTCATTTTTTGAAAATTGCATAATTACATCCATAAATGATGTGGCAAAATACAATGACACACAAGACTCTAATGGAGGCACTTGGACAAGCCATGACTTGGAAATGATGACATGGAACTTAATTGTGTAGTGCTTATGTGAAGTTTCTCTCCTTGCTTCCATCTTTGTATCTTCATGATAAGCCTTGCATGTACTTCATCTTCATCCTCCAAGAGGCTAGGATGATGTTGAGTCTTCCGTGCAACCTTGATCTTCCTTTTTCTATCATAATCCAATGTTTCCTCATCTCTTTGCTTGATGATCTCTTTATGATTTCATCTTCACAAGTGTCTTCTTAAATGATCTACTCGACATCCTCCTTGAGTACCATCCTATCATGTTTTTTTTTTGTTGCTAAGTAAAGACTGAACTATTATATTAAAAAAGAGAAAAAATATTTACAAGAGGTATACACCTCTGAGAGCCATGGATCAGCTCTCTGTCAAGAAATTCTCATTACAACTTATGTTTCTGCTTGTAAGAGCCAGAAAAAACAAAACTTCAAAAAGAAATGTCTGGAACAGAAATTGTCCAACCTGGACCAATTACACATGCCTAAGACAGACCAACAACCCACTAGAAGGATCCGACCACGAGATCAGAGACAGGGGACCGAGTTTACAAAGCTGCGAAGCTTCAGAGAATGCAAGCTATCGAACCAGGACTGAACAAAAAAACAAAAAGAAACGGTTCGCCTGAGTACAGGCTTACCCCAGAGAAGTCGGTGGTCATTTGCTGCTGCCCTTTTTCGCCTCAGCCTCGCGAGCCAAAGCTCTTTGCTTCCGTTCTTCAGCTGCCTGGATCGGGTCGGGCTCCCAGGAAACTTCGACACCAACAGGGACGTCCTCGATGCTGTCATAGCCAGGAGGCAGCTTGAGATAAAGTTTGTAGTCCAGCGAGTCTTCCTCTTCTTCAATTCGCAAGCCACTGCCAGGAGAATCCATCTGAGTCTTCATGGAGCCTTCAGCCGAGGACATGGGAGCTTTGCGTTTGAGGCTGCGAAGTTCTTTGGCAGCTTCCGCCTGCTCGGCCGAGGGAAATTCAGTGCTATCGCCCTCCATTCGGCTCTGAACCTCTGGGATGTAGGAGGTGTCCTGTGCCTTGGAAGAATTCTCAGAGGTGGTGGGCATTTTCTCCCCTGAATCCTGATTGCGACTGTCCTCCACCTCATCTTCCTCCTCGAAGATGACTGTAATGCGGGCTCGGATCACTGGTTTGTTAGTCCGACGATGATAGCAGAGAGTAGCTATTTGAACCACGTTATCCAAATCCTCGGAAGGCGTTGAGGCACCAGAGGGAGGCGAAGCGCACGCTAAGGGAGAAATCCTCTTCGGGCTGGTCGGTCTTCTCTATTTTGTGCCTCTGGACTGGCTAGAGTGACCTCCCCTGCGAGGCGACTTATAACCACTGCGAGGAGCCATGAGTGGCGTAGTGAGCTTTACACAACTGAGCAAACAGAAATTGACCGATATATACCTGCGACTAATTCTGCAACTATCGCAAATCCCCTGCACATTCGTCTGAGCTGAGCTCACAAGCCTGAACACTGGGCATGAGATGGCGACGCGGATGGGAATTCCGCTTGCAGAATTTCCCTGAACAATTCCCTGAGCAATCGCAGGAGTAAAACCGGAGCCGGGTCGCTTACCTGAACCATAGTATGGAGGCGCCATGATAAATGCTCTGGCCTCAGAACCTCGGTAATCCGCCTGTCTTGAAGGGCCTTTAATGCCCCTGTTTGTACTGGCACCCAAAACGCTATTAAAACCATGGACACCACCTGGCGGGAGCGTGAAGCCATGTGGCTTAAGCGTGGGGCGTGAATGCATTTCATATCAAACCGTAACACCCGCATCCGGGTACCATCCTATCATGTTAAGGTACTATCACCTACAAATTAAATTCACTAATGACGAAACGACATCATTCCCAAAATCTCCTAGGCTATCTTGTTCTTCATGCAACACACCGAGTGAGCTGGGACAGAGTGTAGGATTTGGGAGGAGGCTCAAGGATTATGTAGTGTGTAGGAATATAAGGCAAATGTGAGGGTCTAAGATGTAGGAATACGAAATGTACAGTGACTAAGGGACAGGAAGTTAGGGTTGCACAGTTGAGGGAGTTAGGCATGCAGTGAGGCACGCTTGCTCACTGTGATTTTGCAATGGGTAATTGTGGAGTAGTGACTGTGTAGTTGAGCAAGCCAAGGACTGAGACATGGATTGACTGCTGACTGAGAATGTGCAATACATAGTGGAGGCTTGACTGGGTAAAGAATGCACTGTGAGCAAGTGTAAGAGGTAGAGACTGGGCACAATGACTGTGCAATGTGCAGTTCCAAGAGGTAAGGATGGCTAACTCGGGGTTGTTACTACGCGGTGTGTAGTTTAGGAAGGCAATATGAGGAGTGGTTGGTCAGGCTAGTTGCGAAGACAGAAACTCTTTAGAAATTGACTAAGTGTGGGATCAATGAAACAAAATATGAGAGAAAAACATGTAACAAGACTTGAAAATGATCACACATTCATAAACGATTAACCACATGACAATGAAACACTTAACACCAAAATCAACATACATCCATTGAAATGACAACAAAACAACACTTTCCTCCAAGTGCGACACTTAAGATGCACCTTGCGACACTAGTGTCGATTGCAACGAGAAAGTGCACATTACTTTGGCAATAAGTCTAATGCATATATCTATGATAGATAGAACCCATTAGTACAAGAGAAAAAAACCAAAGCTATTACTCCCTTTCTCAAAGAGAAACACTTCCCTTAACAAAGAAAACACTTGGAATTTCTTCACAAAGGGACTTGGAAACTTAGAGAACAAGTATGAAATGTCTTTAAAAACTCGAAATGACAGTTTGCATGGTTAAAGGGAGTATCGAAAGTTTGAATATAGGCCAGATTTTGGAGGTTGTTGTAGCAACAACAACACTTGGCGATTCACTGGAAGAACCTCCAGCTTCTCTATTCTTGTCTAGCTTTATGCATAGGGTCTAGCCTTTCAAGAAGTATTGATTCATTGTGTGGATCACGCCAGCTTCCTCATTTAACCAAATTACAGGTGTACTCTCTCCCATCCCCTTTCTTGGTTAAACACATTTACAAATATTTCCATATCACAATTGTTTTGATCAGGGATAAGGGTGATATGTAGTCACGAGTTTGAGATGATCAGAGTTTTAGTTCCATCTCTGGTGTTTCTTCGCTGCTAGAAGGCTTGTTCAATATGTTGATGGAGTCACTATAGGAACACAAGCATTGCTTTAATCGAGCGAGCCTGTTTAATACCCCGATGAATTTACTCGCTTCACCGCCCTGTGTAGGAAGCATTTCTCTTCTTTCACCCCTAATTTTATTTTCAGTATGCTCATTAGCACTTTATTGGTGTTTATATCGCCAGGGTGGAAGAGGATCTTGACTTATTGACAGCAAGGGAGGTTGTCCTTCAAAAACTATTATATACCTCTAAAATTATTATGCTCTCCATTAGTTTTCCCCTTTCACTTCTCTACTTGATTCGATCGACAGGCAAACTCCATTTGATTACAACACCCAGTCAAGGAATGAACATCCTAACATAAATATGGGTATCATGGTTTTGCTCAAATATTTTCATTTGAATGGATCATATTTTCCATTTATACGTCATTGACCTTAAAGATATCAAACCAATACAAGCAAGAGGGACTGAAGGTTAACCAAGTGTTATTGTATGTCACAAATCCCTTTAAAATTTTCAACACATCCATTAGAACCATACAAAACACTTTCACACAAGGTTTTATTACAGAACCAACAAAACAAAAGATGCTAGAAAAGACACAACATGACATGAACGAAACAAACAAACAAAGGACAAGGAAAAAATATGTACATAGGTAGGGACACAACCCTAGGTCGCTATTGGAAATAATGTTTGAGATCTTGGCCATTAACAGGGAGAAAGTCCATCTTCCCATCTAAGGATCGAAGGTGATAAGTATGGTGGCCAAGCTTACCATGCGCAATAAAGGGTATGATCCACAGGGATTGGAATTTGGTGTGTTTACCTTTCTCTTCATGGGCTTTATCCCACTTCAATACTAGGTCTCCCACATTAAACTCCTTGTTCCCCACAATTTTATTATCAAAACAACACTTGATACGACTATGATGAATAACAAAATTTTCTTTCATTTTCCGCCTTTCTTCCTCTCATTTCAAAAGGGTGTTTATCTTGCTTTGAACAACAACACACAGTTTACCTCAAGAGTCTTAAGAAAGGTTAACGGTCGGGAGGTAAATGTTAAGAGGAATGATAACTTCCTTTCCATACACGAGGAAGTAAGGGAAGTATTTAGAGAGGTTTTTGGTGTGACATGTTTAACCCACAAAGCATTCACAATTACATTATGCTAGTTTCTATGCTCAGAGTAAACAATTTTCTTGATGATGAAAATTAAATTCTTGTTAGACTTAGGTAAATTGTTTCCTTGAGGGTAGTAATTAGATGAATGCTTTAAAACAATACCATTTTCTAATGCAAAATCATACAACTTCAACGATGAAAATTATGTATCATTATAAAAAACAAGTGACATAGGAACGCCAAACCTAGTAATGATATTCTGCTTAAGAAAGTTGATGGTTGCTCGTTTACTTGTTTCAATGGAACTGCTTCATCCCACCAAGTAAAATAATATGTAGTGGTTAAGATATATTAATGTTTCTTTGATGAACGTGGAAAATTTTCTCCAATAACATCTGATTCCCCATGTTGAAAAGGTTCTTCAATGACAATGGGCTGCAATGGGGCAGTTGACTTCATATCGCGATGAACACATCTTTGACGAATGAGATGCTTACAGGTATAAGCATGTGCATCCTTAAATAATGTGAGCCAATAATAACTAGCCTGCATGACTTTATGCGTAGTGGCACTTCCTACGTAGTATCCACCAGCTAGCACATCATAAAGGTCCTTCAATACCCTTTCTGAATCTTGTGCTTATAGGCATTTGAGTAGGACACCATTTGGGTGCTTCCAACCATGTACAAGTTGATAAGATAGACATTTAAGTTGATTATCCCTCTTTTGCTTCATTGGTGATTGTGACAGCAAGGTGTCATGCTCTAGATATCATCGCACATTAGTGTACCAAGACATGGTTGTGTTTTTAGGGGTAGCTTGCTCGATATTTTACATTTTTATTTCTTGTTCCCATCCAAAAGATTAATCTTCTAGTGAATTGACTGCTTATGTTGCAATCCTACAAATACCATGGCCTTTTATCATATGAATTGTCTTGAAATCTAGATAATACTCTTAAAGGCCTATCATATAGTTCCCTCTCCTCTCACCCAACTCTTGTTGCACAAAAAGTATTTTAATTGATGGGTGAGGCGTAAAGATGATAACATGGCTTTTGAGGAGGTAAGGCGTAAAGTGCTTCACTGCCTTGTATATTGTATAAGCATGTTTATCAATGGTCGGATAGTTCAATTCAAATAATTGTAAGTCAACACTCATAAATGATATAGGCCACTTGTTTCCTTGATCGTCCTTTTGTGTGAGAACGTCAGCAAGAAAAATATTATAAGCAAAAGTATGTAATAAGAAATCTTTGCCAAAATCCAGATTATACAATGTTGGGGCTTCGACAACGGCTTGTTTAATCGGGTGAAGGAATATTTCTCCCTTCGATCCCACTTGTAAAATGCATCCTTATTGATCATCTCTTGTAATGACTTAACAATCTATGCATAATCTGAGATGAAATTTCGAAGAAATTTGATTTTCCCCAAGAAGGATTGCATGGATTTCTTATTCACGAGAAAGTGACCCGAGGAATATTCTTGACCTATTTGGGTCCACTTTAATTATGCTTTTATCTATAATGTGTCCTAAGAGGTTGCCCTCAGACACTCTGAAGATGCTCTTCTTCACCACTACAATTTATCTAATCAAACCTTGAAACACGATGTCCATAGCCTGCTGAAAGGTGGCACCTACATTAATAAATCCAAAAGGCATCCGTCGTAATGAAAATGTACCCTATTTAGTCATGAATGTGGTTTTGAAGTTGTCGTGTTCTACTATTAGAACCTAGTTGTATCCAGAAAATCCATGTAATAGCAAAAACATTTTTGACTGAGATACCCTCTGAAGTATCTACTCCATAGATGAAGCGGGATAATTATCTTTATCTGAAGCCTAGTTCAGATTGTGGAAACCAAAAAATATGAGAACTTATTTAGACTTCTTTCTCACTGGAACCAAATTAGAGACCCAAGTAGAATGAAGAATTCTAAATATGATTTGAGCATCCAAAAAATTCCTCAGCTCTTTCTGAATGAGGGGTTCAAGCATAGGATGAAATTTTCTTAACTTATGTTGAAAAGGATTTACCCCTTCCTTGATGGGTATCACATGCTAGATGACTCACATATCATAAGTTTTCAAGTCATCATACATCCACATGAACACATCTCGATATTTCTTGAAAATACTAACAAAGGCTTGTCGCTCTCGAGGAGAACAAGAAGTACCAAGATTCACATGTTTCATATCTTCCTTTGTACCAAAATTTACTTGTTCATTTAATAGTGCAGAACTATGAGTCTTAACATTGGTCGGTCCCTTAAAACAATTTTGTAGGTAATAAAGCTTTTCCAAAGATACCACACCCTTGGGCATGGGGTTCCCTTTATGTGCGTGAGCTAATTCCTGCAAATCCTTTTCTTGTTAATATTCATTTATGGTTGCATACTTAAATACATCAACATTTTCCATAAAATCTAGTATCTACTATCCATCATTGAAAACATGAAAATTAGTAACATTATCAGGCACAGATGGCTTATAAATAATCTCAATTGGAAAACCACCTCTTAATGGAGATAACCTAGCAACAACATTAGCTAATGTGTCTGTGGCTTCATTATGAATTCTAGGAACAAAATTCATTCTAAAATCTTAAAAGTATGAAACAAGACACCATGCCTCTTGCTGGTAGTTTTTGAGATTAGGTGACACACAATGAATAGTATTGTGTACTTGGTGCATGACAATTTATGAGTCACTTATTACCTTGAACACTTTCACTTTGAGGTCTATGACTTTCTTTAAACCCATGATGAGTGCTTCATATCCAACAACGTTGTTTGTGCATTCAAATTCCAATCGACATGGGATTAGATATTTGTTCTTTCGCGGGTCTATCAAAATACAACCAGCTCCATAACCCTCCTATGTTTTGAACTGTCAAAATACAAAGTCCAGATGTTAGCAACAACAGGGTTAGTTCCTACAATAATACTATTTACATCTATATTGCAAAAATCATAAGCACCAGTTGGATTGCAAGGAAGGAGTTCCAACTCTGTATCTGGTGGTACAGAGGATGGTTGCGCAAGATAACATCTATGGTCAACTTCAAGAAAAAAAATTCCGAAGATTACTTGCGCATAACTAATAGGCTCGTTAGGAGTTTCAAGCACCATGATGATATTATTCATGAAAGGTTCACTCTCTACTCAGATCTAATTATTCTTGACCTTATACGAAAGGCGCAAATGTGACTTGTCTGTAGCAGAATATCCTTGCAAATTTCTAGACCAACATCTACTCAAAAACAAGCCATAAGCTTCTCAGATGTCCACAATGACAATATCAATACATTGGTGAACTCTGTGGTCTGATGATAAACGAATTATAACATTATTAAGCTCACCAATTGATTGTACTAAAGATCTATCCAATTTTATGATTCTGGCATCAGACTTTTCCCATTTACCATTGATTTTCCTTACAACAGATAGAGGCATGACATTTGTAGATGCACTAGAAGCAACTAGGTAATTATGGACATTATAATTAAAAAATTTAAAATTTAAAAGAAAAGGGGGTGGAGGCAGGGGAGGGGAGGGGGGGGGCGGCGGGCGGGCGGCGCAAGTGGATCTAGAAATTACATTAGTTGAATTAATGACAAATTCAAGAATAAGCGACTTATGCGATGATGCTTGAGAAACAAAAATTGTTCTACGTAACAGAGGATGAGATGCAAATGCTTGAATGATTAACTCATGTTGCCTTGCCAACTTAGCTAGCTCATATATGGAAATATTCACACAAGTCTTCTTCATGTCCTCAAGAATATTGTAACTAATATCTTCATCTTGAGCAAAGTATGTTGAGGTGGTAGGTGGTGTGACTTTGTTTGATGCCTCATGGGTGACAGACATGTTCTTATTTTTTCGGAAGCATTCTTTTGAGGCTGTGTACTTTCAGATTTTCTTTGAGTGCCCTGAGCAGGATTACTAGGAGGTAATATCTTTCTTAGCAATTGCTTTCTCACATCTTACTTAAGCACCGATCCTTTGCTCAAATTATATTGCTTAGCAGGTTGTTGAGGAGGAGCATCACCCACTAGGGGCTCACCAACACCTTGTCGATCGTTAGTCAATATGAGATCAAATGTGAAAATTGAATCACCTGCATTTTATTTTTCCTCTATTAAGGCATGTTGATCAGTCCCTTAAGTCTACTCCGGATGCTCTTCCACTGACAAACTTTCTATAACATTAGACATGTTTTGTCTGAATGTGCTTCTTGATGAAAGACATAGTAATTATGCATGCCCATGTTCTCAACATTAAATACAAAAATGGAGCTTTGTGCAGACTTAGCCAATTGAATGATATTCTTCTTGAAAAACGACATAATATACTTGTTATTATTAGAAGCATCACTTGACTTCCCTTTGAGTTTTGATACTTCATTGGTTAACAAATTCAAGGATTTAGTAAAGTTGTCAATGTCAAAAGGATTGTTGTACAGGTAAATCCCCTCTGCGGACAGAGGCAATCCCACTAGCCTAAATGGGGTCTAGCAACAATCAAACAACGCTAACACGCAGGTTCCTAATTGCAAAGTAAAGGTCGATGATGAGAGCCTACCTCGAATCCAACGCTTATATTCGTAGAAGAGTCGTCGCTCCCGTTCTTTCGCTTCAGCTGGTCACAATCCTCACGATCCTCGTGAATAGACACCTGCACATGCCAAGAACAAGACAAATACAAGTATAAAATCCAAGAAATGCAACTATGTATCAGTCATAAAGGATACAACTCAAACATCACTATAAAGGCACATGAGTGGAATCATAATGATAGTCGTCTATTATTATTGATAAACAAAAGAGAATACAACCAAGTTCTGACGTCAAATCCTCCTTTGGCCGGGTGATCAGCAACACATGCCTTGCAAAGCTTGTAGGG
>APFE031690924.1:0-19016 GCA_000404065.3 Pinus taeda
ATACCTCTTTTATAAATATGGTACTTGGCCCATAGGATTCACTTAAATAAAACCTATTCTTGAAAATGGGCGAATGGGAGGTTGTAACTCCTAATTTCAAGGGCTAAATTTACCTTTTTTACCCTCTCCCTTAAAATAAGGTGGGCTATTTGAGGTGATTTGTAAAAATGTACTATGATACAAAATATTCTACCACTAAAAATTTAAAACCCCTTAATTTCGCCAAAGGGCGAACATTCGCCCCTAAAATCACCCCTAATATCCATGCCTCTCTCTCTCTCTCTCTCTCCATTCTTCCCTCAATATACTTATCTTTCTCCACTCTCCCTCTTTCTATATCTCTCCCCTCTCAATCTCCCTCCTCTCCCTCTCTCTTTTTTCTCCCTCCATATCTCCTTTCCTCTCTCACCAACCCACTCTCTATCTCTCTCTTCCCATCTACATATTTTTTTATTTCTCTTTATCAATTATGCCCTCTTTATATATACATCCCTCCCTCTTTTCTTCTCTCTCTCTCCATCACTCACTCTCTGTATACCTCCCTCTCTCACACATCACTCTATATCTCTACCTACCTATCACTCTCTCACTTTTTACAGGTCTTCCTCCCTCTCTCTCATATTTCCCTTCCCTCTTCTTCACATATACCCCCCTCCATATTTGTGTACTCTCTCCATCCCTCTCCTCTCTTCTCTCTAACTATTTATCTCCACTTCACTTTTCCTTATCTTCCCTATATATATATCCCTATTTCCACCTTCTCCAGCCACTCTCTATCCTCTCTCCCCCATAACTCTCTCTCTCTCTCTATACCTCTTAGTCACTTCTTCATTCTTTGTCTTTCTTCCCTCCACCTCTATCTCTATATCCCTCCCTCTCTCTCTATATCCGTCACTCCCTCACTATATTTATCTCTCTCTCTCTCTCTCTCTCTCTCTCTCCAAATTTCTATTTTTATCCCTCTTCATCTTCTTATCTATCTCTCTTTTATAACATGTAACTCTCTCTCACTTCTTACCAATATATATGTCCTTCTCTCTTTCCTCCCTCCCTCTCTCCCCTCTCACTCAGTCCATCTCTTCATCCCTTTCTTCCCATACACTCTATAAGTATGCCCCTCTCTTCCCCCTCCACTCTATCTATCCCTCCATATTTTCTCTCCCTCTGTCTATCTCCACCTATCTCTATCTTCCTACCTCTCAATCTCTCTCTTCTTCTACTTTGCATCTAACTCTCTCTCTTCTCTCAATCTCCCCCCCTCATTCTCTCCCTCCTCCCTCCATGTCTCCTTCCATTATTCTCTTTCTCTCTCCCATATTCTATATATTTATATTTCCATTTACATTTGTATGTGTCTCTCTATCCCTTCTTCCCTCTTTCTATTTATCTCCATCCCTCTCTCCCTCACACCCTCACTATCTCTCTTTTTCTCCACCACACCACTCTCCCTCTCTCTCTCTCTATCTCTTTATCTCTACTTTGTTCTCCCTCCCCTCCAATTTCCCATCACACAAGTTTCCTCCCACTACATCTCCCCTCTAGCTCTATATTCTTCCCTCCCTATTTTCTTGGTTGTCTCTCCATCTCACCACCTCTCTCTATATTAATATTTACCTATCTCCCTCTCCCTCCTTATTCCTATCACTCTCTCTCTCTCTCCAAACTTCACTGTAGCATATTGGCCCTTAGAATTCTTCAGATGCTTCTAAAAATCCCTCTAGTGGATTCAAAAGATCCTTTATAGTCATAATTGACTATTGGACCAATGAGAATGAGCTCCGGTAGCTCCTACAACTGCCTCCAACCTCTTGTGGCTCTAAAATCCATAATCAATCTTCTTGGATTTAATTCTCCATGAAGATGACCTCTTAAGCTTTTATGGATCATTCCATTAGCTTCAGAAGGCTCTATTTAGTTTAGAGAGCCTCTTGTTTCATTCTCAGGCTCTGCCTCTATCTCTTAGGTTCTGACTTTGTTTCTATGAAAAAACTTTGCTTCCCTTGGAATCCTCTCTAGCATCCTTCTATCTCTCCATCTATGCTTTTATTTGGTATCTTCACCAAAATTAGCTATCACACCTGACTTCTACTAAACTTAACACATTTGCTAAACTTTAGTCGTTTTGTCAAGCTAACTATCAGAGATAGCTGTTAGCATTACCGCAACTACTAGGTGCACATATGTGTGATATAACCTCAGCAGTTAGGAACAAAGAGCCATAAAGCTTTCATGGTCGGGTTAATCCTGGACCATTGATCTATCTCGTCATCCAATGGTTGTCACATCATCTGATGGCCAACTTGCCCGGACAATCTCCACCATAGATGTGACCCCGCTTAATCCAATGGACATCACTCATATCGCACAAATTTCCTGCATGAATGTTATTTGATTGAGGGCGCGTGAGAAAAGCAATTTTTCTCTGCTACGTGTCACCTACTGAATGGAATTTCATGCTTTGGTCTCATTACCATGTTCAGCCTTTCACCCACGCGATATACCAATTATTGTTTGGCCAATACTACCCACATGCTTTATTCAGATTTAATGAAAAATCACTTTATAAAAGGTTTAGTGCTTTATCAAAGCTTTATCGCTTAACAAAGGTTTTTAGTGCTTTATCAAAGGTTTTGTGCTTAGCCAAGGTTTTAAAGTTTGATTAAGGTTTTAGTGCCTACTGAAGATAAAAGGCACTTTTAACAAGGTTTTAGTGCTTTAAGGCCAATATGAACCTTTTTAACCTTTTGTTTTAACCTTTGGTCTTTAACCCTGGTTATTGATTGCAGTTGAAGTCCTGGATCAGTTGTTGATCACTCCTCCCTGGTTCTTTTGGCCTTCCATACACTTGCTCTGCATGACTAGTGTCTTTGAACCAAAACTTTTGAAACTTTCCTTCTAGATGTGCTTGTTCTCTTGTTTAGGAATGTCCTCCTATTAAAATGGGTTTTCCTTTAGAATTCATGTAGAACTTCTGTTGCGGACATTACAGAAGGTAGTTTCAACATCTATGCTTTGATTATTTATCCAAGGTGGCTCAAACAAAGGAAATATTACATCTTCTTAACAGGAATGTACATTTGTATCAATTACAGTATGCTTTTCTGACATATTGTCAAAAAAACAAAAAAAATTGTTTTAGCAAAAGAAATATATTTTACTTTATGTGATTCACCATCATGTCTTCACATCTTGCATACAAATGATTGACTAGATAATAAGCCAACAAAAAATTCATTTACAAACAATTGACCCTTCAAGTCAAGCATGTAAAATTAACTTAAGGATTCTTCTTCAAAGATGAAACACTTCATTGTTATCTCCCTTTTTATGTTCTTGAAGACCAAATCAACCTTTCCCAAGTCAATATTACATTACATGCATGTTTATAAAAAAATAAATCAACCCTTCAAGTTAATTACACATACATTTTTAGGTGCAAGGAAATCATCAACATCCCTGTGTTCATGCATATCTTTCTCATGCATGCTCTTCGTCCTTCAAATTTCTCTTAAGCACAATGTACTTACAAAGATGAAATGAATAAAATTTTGCTGCAATAAAGTGAGTCTACATACTCAACCTTTACCATTCACCTTATCGGTAAACCTTGCAACTTGCATCTCATTAGCAAAGAAATGCACCAAATCAAAAGACATGTAACCTTAATTGGATAAGAACTCTAACCATTTCTTACCAATCCATTTCAAAGGTGCTTCCTTTGTCTGTACATTGACATCAACATGTGAATCATCCTACAACACATCAATTATGGAAACTTACTTTTTATTATTTCCATTCTCTCTTTCCACCTTCTTCAGATTTTGTGGAAGCATTGTTGGATTCAAAGTCCAACACCTTTCAGCAATATGTCCTTGCTTATGGAAATAAGTGCAACGCATGTGCATCTTCTTGATAACATGATTTGCCTTGTCTAATGGACCTTTGGCTTCTTGCCTCGCTTTCTTCAATAGTTTCATGTATGTGGCCATTCTCTTCCAACATCTAGAAACACTATGGTTATTCAAACCACAAAAGGAACATGAAATTATTTTCCCATGTTTATGTTGAAATTTATCATACTTTACATAATCGAAAGCAATATGATTGAAATCAGATTTACACCTTTATTTTTCACCTTTATTACCTTCATGAGGAGGTGAATTGAATGAAGAAGTGGCTCCCTTTGGAACACCATCAATCTCTTCAACTCTTTTAGAGATTTCACAATTCTCTGGTTCAAGTGCCTACTTATGAACATCTTCTTCCTATAAAGTGTGTTTCAAAATATTGCATTTCCCAAGAATACAATCTTTACACTCTTGAGGTAGAAGACCTGACATGAAACTCCTTCTAGGAACTGTTTCAATTGCCTTCATGGCTACTTTGGAACTTTATCCATCAGCTTGTCCATAGCCAAGACTCAAATACTTATTCCTTTCCTTAGCCATTATTGGCTCTATAATTCCCTGTGAATGTTTGCCCAGTCCTTTTCCTTCATAGCCCATTTGTGACATCAACTTGGACCCTATGCCTCTTGTATGTTTTTGAAAAGAACCACCATAATCGTTTTTCGAGGATATTGAAGAAAATATAATTATTTACCTCTTCTGCAAGTTGATATTTGACTAAGGCTTCTTTAGCAATAAGGAGTTGTGTCTCCAACTCATGCATCCTTTCCAAGTTCATATTTGCAATATGAAGTTGGCTTTCCACTTCCTCTAATCTATCAGAAAGCAATTTCTTCTCTTCCTTCATGGAATTCAATTGCTCTCAAAGTATGATGCTATTCCTACCGTCCTCATACATTTCTCTCACCATATCTATCGTGATGAACGTGTCTTGCTTCATGTCTTCATCAAAGAATCTTGTGAAGGAGGAGGATTTATGAGAACTCACTTGTAGAAGTTGTCATTATAACAATGAACAAAAGTACTTCCACAAAATTCACAAAGAGCTTATTGAAGCAACGTTTACACACAAACCTCTTGTGCTTCAAGGATTTCCTTGAGGTCCTTGGGGTAAGGAGAATTCCTTCATCACTTCTTCCTTCTTGTCCTCTCCTAGACTTAGCTAACAGTAGCTTTCCCTTCACCTTTGCAAACTCAATCAATAGCCATTTTACAAACAATCAAATAGTCAAATCCCTTGTACTGTTTAACACCTTTCAAGTCAAACAAGCAATCTATTGCTCTGTCAATCAAGAAAATATGCTCTGTCAATCGAGCAGCTAGCTCTGATACCACCTGATCAAAAATGGGGGTCTAACTTCTTCTCATTCTTACCAAAAACCTCCGACTCCAAAGCTTAACAAATAATGATCTAGCTTAGGTTGAAAAATGCAGAATTAAGGACTTGAATTAGGTGTATTTATTTGTTTTAATATGTTCAGTGCTTACTTGTTCATGTTGATATTAAAGACAGATAATAATAAATGCAACAAATATACAATCACACATAACAACAATATAATCTAGGAGTTCACCCTGATATCTTGGGCTACGTCTCCTTGAGCTCATGTAAACTTGACTTGGCTCTTTGGGATAATGATAAAACTTCTTTTACAAGTTCCACACTCAACTCCAATGGTTTACAACTGAACCAATGGGCTTAGCATACCATCTTAGCCCTCGTTGGACCTAGGCTTCTCTGGACTAAATTCCTTCAATTAGTACACTGAGCTGACTTGAGCTTCTGCATGGCACTAACTCCCTCAGAATTCTGCTAACTATCTCTGAAACTCCTTTTTTCTTTAGCACACATCAGACACCAACAATAGACATGATCATTTGATCATTTGTTGTTCTAAAACTTCATTGTGGGATCTTGGCCCTTAGAAGTCTTCAGATGCTTCTAAAAATCCTTCCAATGGATTTAGAAGGTCCTTTATAGTCAGAATTAACTTTTGGATCACTGAGAATGAGCTCTAGTAGCTCCTGCAATTGTCTCCAACCTCTGGTGGCTCTGAAGTCCAGAATCAATCTTCTTGGATGGAGTTCACCATGAAGATTACCTCTTCAGCGTCTATGCATCATTCGATTAGCTTTAGAAGGCTCTATTTAGTCTAGAGAGCCTCTTGTTTCATTCTCGGGCTCTACCTCTATCTCTTGGGCTCTGGCTCTGTTTCTATGGAAAACATATGTTTCCCTTGGAATCCTCTCTAACATCCCTCTACCTCTCTGTCTCTGACTTTACTTGGTATCTTCAACAAAATTAGCTATCACACCTGAATTTTGCTAAACTTTAGCCATTTTTCCAGGCTGACCGTTAGAGATAGCTGTTAACATTACCGCAACTATTGGGCACACATATGTGCGATATAACCCCAATGGTTAGGGACAAATAGCCATAGAGATTTCATGGTCGAGTTAATGCTAGGCTGTCAATCTGTCTTGTCATCTAATGGCTATCACGTTGTATGATCGCCAACTTGCTCAGACAATCTCCACCATAAATGTGACCCCGCTCGACCCAACGAACATTGCTCATATCACGCAGATTTCCTGTACAAACATTATCTGATAGAGGGCACGCGAGAAAAGTTGTTTTGCTCTACTATGTGTCCTCTGCTGAATGGAATCACATGCTTTGGGCTTATTACCTCTTCCAACATTTCACCCGCGCGATATACCATTTACTACTCGACCAATATTGCCCATGTGCTTTATTTTGATTTAATGAAAAAACACTTTATAAAAGGTTTAGTGCTTTATCAAATCTTTAGCAACAAAGGTTTTTAGCACTTTATCAAAGGTTTCTCACTTAACCAAGGTTTTAAAGCTTAACGAAGGTTTTAGCGCTTACCGAAGGTAAAAGGTGCTTTTAACAAGGTTTTAGTGCTTTAAGGCCAATATGAACCTTTTTAACCTTTTGTTCTTTACCTTTGGTCTTTAACTTTAGTTCTTGATTGTGGTTGAAGTCCTGTATCATTTTATGATCATTACATCAACAAGTACAAATGAGGTGAGAATGCAGGCTCGACTACTCTTATATTAGCCATTTTTTTCATTCTTCCAGAGCCCCATATGGAAGCCCACAAGCTCCTTTCAAAAAAGTGTCAATGGCATTGAGATTGGGACATATTCATTTACACCATGCTACACCTCTTTCAATTGAACCAAATTTTTCATTTTCAGGCCTATTTCACATTCAAAGTACCCATGAGGTGTGCCTTTCTATGTTTTTAGATACATATTTTTTATTATTTCCAGTAAACATGTTTTCATATAAAGATTCTTTCACTTGGGGTATTGTTTTTTAAGTTGCAGTTCATTGGTAACTTTCATACTGAACTCAATCCCCTAGTAGACCAATACACTATTAAGGTATCATTATTCACTAAGCATGATAGGTTTCCTCATAAACTATGCATATTCTTACATCATTTATTTTAAATTAACCATAAGGTCCATCATCTCAGTTGTTTTTCATCTCCCTCCACATGTACATGGTAAACGTTCACGTTGGTTGATGGAGCTCCACCCATATGGATTATCCCTATTTTAAGTTCACCTAACACTATTAGTATCCATTACTACATTCTTTGGCCTAGGATCGATCTCATTTGCACACCTTTACGAAAAGCCTCATATCTCTTCTTGAACTTCCTACTTACTATCCCCCTGTCATGCCAACATTCTTTTTGGAACATGATGAATGCATCATCGAATTTCACACTTGGTCTACCATCCATCCACATTACATTAGATCATCTATGTAATCACATTTGTTTCACCAAATTCACACAAAACCAACCAATGGGCCCCCCAACCTTTGTATATACCCACCTACATCATTATGCGGGCCGCCGTACTCTAAGGGTAGTTTTCTTAGTATTTGTACATGCAAAATGACTTTTATATTATTTTGGAAAGTGTGGAAATATTTTTTAGAAAATGGATTGTCACCTGTGTTTTTGTGTCAATTACTTAGGGCTGTCCCTAGTCACCCTTTTTTGGAGCTTTCCTTTTACTGCATCACACCCACATCATTGATGACAATATGATTCTCTCATCCACTATGATCGTTAGAATATACATACACCTCCCTTCGACTTCCTACCTACCCTAGGGGCATACACCTTATCACTCTTGTATTTGAATGCCACCACCTACATTATCGCTCCATCCTTTGGAAGTTTCCCAGTATCCCTCATATACTATTAACATTCCTTATCATGCCTTTGCCTCATTATGGTACATCATCTTCCTCAACTTCATATGGATTTCACATAATCATTTTTCAAATAGTTGGCACTTCTTTTTTGTCGACATCAACATTAATTTTTGAGAAAGAAAGTTGTAACTTGATTGCACCCCATGTTTACAGGATTGTCTGAGGTGAAATAGTGGGAACCATCATTGCTAATTCATTTCACAAATATCTCTAACGTTGACACCAGCATAATTTTTCATGTAATGGGTGTGTTGTACCTATGACCATTGTAATTCTCTCATTTAGTTGAAGACCCATGCGTATGATTATACCTCATCCAATAATGCTTTGTATATGATTCATGGGGGTACCTAGTTCAGCCTATTTGTTAGAGATGCCACTGAGTGTGAAAGTAGTTATCTTTTATAGGCAACATCATGTCAAATAATTTAATGCTGACTTGATGGGATTTTCCTGAACATTTGTAATAATTTAGTCGCAGTCATCATAACGTGCATCTAATATACCAGCCTCATATAAACACTTTTGTATCAGTATTTGTTTAGAGCATGGATTTTTTTAGTTCTGAGTCACATACATTTTCTCTCTCTCAAGAAGTAGGTAAGACTCATTGTCATAACTGCAAAACATGATGTATTTTGGCTATATGCTTGCTCCTAACTTCACACTTCAAGGGGCATCTATTATTATGAGAAAATGGCGCACTTATTTGTGTAGAATAGAGAGCACTTAGAGGAAGTAAGAAACATGTATAGAGGATACATTTTGAGCTGGAAACATCATGAAAACAAAACTTAAAAGCTTTTCCTAAAGTTGATTTAAAAAAGAATCCATCCAGAGTGCTCCAAAGACCTTTCTTCATTACATCATGGGATTTTCTTCCATAGTTGTGAGGGTTGTTAGAAGCGCAATCAACACCTCGGGATGTGAACTTACTTGAAAATCACTCAAACTCTTGACATGATGGGTTGAATAGTTGAGCCATAAGCCCCAAGAAGCCTTAATGGAAAGAGGAAAATAGCTCTCATCTCATTTATGAGGGAAACAACCTCATTGATGAGCCAAAGGAGGGAAGGGGTGTTCAAAATTTATGTAAATGAAATAACATGGAGAATCAAAAATAAGAAGTTATGCATTGTTATGTTGCAAAAATTGCTCAAACCAGTCAAGCATTTGTTACGAGAATTCCACCATTTGGGAGAGTTCTCTTTGCTTCTTTGGGAAGGAAAGAGCTTGCAAAAGAAATTGAGAAGAGAAATCATTGTTGAGAATTGTTGAGCACCATTATTCAATCAACTCTATTTAAGTGTCTTTGATATTCATTTGTAACTCTTCCACTACCAACAATCAATAAAGGGGATTATTTTCCTATTTTTTGAAAATTTGTTTTGCTTCACAAACTGGTTTCATGTTGTTTTAGTTTAGTTTTGTTGATACATTGTTTTGACTTAATTCAGTATTTTGTTAGTCCATGTTTAATCATTAACACTAGTCATTGTATGTATACTCTGTTGTAGGAAGCGACCAAGTGCAAAGAAAGTAGACTTGGGACTCATAAACTACCAAACCCAACATACACACATCAACTAAATATGAAAAAGACCCTATTACAAAGAAATGCAAGAAGAACTAGAAATAAAAAAGGCCATATTACATAAGAAGGCAAAATGTGTTATGAAGAAGAAAAAATTATATTACTTCAAAAATTTTAGTTTTTAATATGAATTATAGAATACTCACCAAACTATTTCAAGAAATCATTTGGCCATGGTATAATAGACACGAAACATCGAATACTAAATCATGGAAGGAAGAAACGTATTAAATCCTTTTTCCCCCAACCCAGGTTCAAACAAGTAAACCGTTCTCACTATATTTTCTTCCACACATTTCTTCGTGATCAAACCATTGTTTTTTTAAATCATATTTATGCTCCAAACTAAATGTGTGCAGTCCAACTCACTTTGTTGTGAATGACATGGAGGTGCCCCACATGCAACTTTTCAAAACCCTAGAAATTGAAATTTTCGTTGCTCTCCCATGTTCTTCGCAACTTGTATCGTACAACCAAAACAAAAGAACATGTTGTTGATCACGTGATATGGATTGAAATTTTCGTTGCTCTTCCACGTTCTTCGCAACTTGGATCTTACAACCAAAACGAAAGAACATGTCGTTGACCACGTGATATGGATTATTGTTATTACTAAAGTGGAATGTGGTGAATTTTTCATATACTCAAAATTGTTCTCTGAACGTTGGCCTGCACGCCTTTCTTCTTTTGCACGTTTTGAGTCAATTATGAGTAATACCAAAAATAGTTTGTTCTAAAAGTAAAAACCGGATGTGAGAGCCCTCACTTTCCATGAAAAAGGAAGCCACCGGGGTACATCTAGAATCATTAGTCATCCATGTATCGAATCATAAGGGGAAGGAGCCGTGCAGGAAACGGAGAGAAACAATAACCATTCATGTATTCAAAATCAAGTGGACCACACTGACTTTCCAAGATTCTACCTCTTAAGAATTTTATGGTGACTCTCCCCGCGTTTTTATCTTTGTACACTCAAATATGCAGTCGGAACGCATATTCAACTTAAGGCGATGACTCGACAACGTGAAGGAAATACCAGGAGTGACACGTAACGATCTTGCTGAGTTACTTCGGGATGATTTCTGGGCTAATTTTTCGTTTGTGTATATATATATATATATATATATATTATATTATTTGTTTGTTATTAATATAAATACATTTGAATGAGATATTTTTACTTATATAATGAAACTAAATGAAATTTTAATGTTTATGATTATGGGATGATTAACTTTATTGTTTATTGTTTTTAGTTTGTAATTCAATCATTTTATTACTCAAATCAATTATGAATTGACCTCACTTTACAACAGTTCTCTCTCTTAAAAAACGATACCAAAAAACCGATATTAACTTAGTATTGTAACTACCAAAATTCCAAAATAAAATGTTTCTCATCTTCCATATGCCACTGCTCAAAAAATACACATCTGTAATTTCTTTAGATCCTTTCCGATTACAATTTAAATAACTAGATGTTACCATTTCCAAAATCATTAAAAGCCATAGAAGTAAATATGTGACAAGGCATTACTATGATATGACTCAACCTCATAGGCACATTTAAGGAAGTGGAATCGAGAAATTGAAACGAAGCTGACCTTATTAAGGAGCTATACGACCCCTAGGAGCTAACCAACCACTCTAGGTGCTCAACACCTGAGCTAACCTACTTTTTCACTGACATAGGATATCAATCACTCACTGTTATAGACATTTTTGGGCACTGCAACCTCAATCATAAATGTCCATAAACTGAGGACTCCTAAGTCCCTAAAAGTGTTGCTTCACTACCTAAGGGAACAAGGTCCGCTGATTACATCATCTCCTAGAAGTTCTCCACTAAAAACTGCTCAGAAATGGTCAAAACTGGACCATACTCAATACTTAGTGCAAAAGGTGCGATGCGTATCACCTTCCCAGTATAAAGGGTGTGATGCATACTGGATGGCCCCTCTGTAGGGTGTGATTGGCGAGAATGGACAAATGGCAAAGACAGTTTGCGAGGTGGAAGATCATAGAATCCTCCAGAAGCTTCCCCTCTCATACTTGCCTCTCTGTTTTCGACCAGGGATGAGTAAGAGATAATCAGTCTCCAAGTGGAATCAAGAACTATCAGAGAGAGGACACTAATCAAAACCCCAGAAGATGACTCACCCCCCTACAATCATCTATAGATGGATCCCTCATCACAGAGTTCCAGAGGCTGGAATCTTGTATCTTGTAGAGAAGTGTTGTTGGTTTTCTGGTGAAACTTCATAGTGTTGGGTGATCTAAGCTTTACTTGAGGTGAAGAAGGGCTTTCTTGCTGGAGGATGATGCTGGGTCAAAACTATTGGTTGTAATCCTCTTCTTATTCTTGATATTAATAAAGCTATTCAAGTTTTCCTCCACATTCTTGTATGTTTGATTGTATATGCATTTGTGTGGTTAATACATATCTGGTCCTGTGTTATTTACAAATATAGATCTCTGTCCTTCGATAGTATTATGCCGCTTTGATTCCATAGGTGCTCTTTGAAGCTGGGCAGACGAAGAAGAAGCGACAAAGGTCTATCAGAAAGGAGAGGAATCAAGTAAGGAACCAAGCGTAAGACTAAGGTTGGTGTCCTTTGTTCCACTCTTATCTATTTTTCATAAAGGAAAGTGAAAGTAGTCTTTACTTCTTTGTTTCTAAGATAGCTACCAGTCCTAATGGGAATAGCAGCTCCAAGTGGAGACTATTCCTGATAACAAAATGGCAACTCCACTGGGAAGCGAATAGATTGTTTGTTAGACTATCTTTGTTTTTTTATAAACTTACAGACGAAGCTTGAAGTCAAGCCAGCTAGCCTTCGAACTGCATTTGTTATAAAAATGCAAAGTAGATCAATGCTGCTTTAGTCTATCTCGGGGTTTTGTTTATAAATTGAACAATCGATCTGCAAACGTTCTAATTGCCCTAAGTGGTGGCTCTAGTAACCTCCTTAGATCAACCCCTGTGATTTACATTTACTGAACATCACTTACTCGGCCTAAATCCCTGAACTGAACTGTAAATTGTGAGCAAAGACTTGTTAAAATTCTCGCACTAGTACCATCGCACCCTCCCTTCAAGGCAGTCTGTATGCATCGCACTTTCCTTGTGCAGTAGGTGAGATGCATACTGGATTCCCTGTGTGATAGGTGCGATGGTCAGGGAAGGTTAATTTTACCTTCAGCCTTTGGTTTTTCTTCACTCCTTTCAGTTCTATTCAGAAGTTTTGTTGTCTGTGGTCAATATATCTCTGTGAAAACCACCTTCTCTTCCATCATTCCACCTCTATTGTGCAAAGAACTTTACGTATTTTTATGTATTGTGCGCCATTTTCAGTTCTCTTTTGCAAAGAAGTAGCGTAGTCGAACTATCGTTTCTTAATCTGAAAGTGTCATAAGTGTCACTTTCAGTGATAGAAGAGAATCCCATTGTTCTTGATAGTCGATTTTACTGTTACTCTTGTATATGATTTGAATTAGTAGTTTTTAAAGTGTCAAAAAACAGTTTTCATTTCGAAATCGCAAAGTGTCGCCCTTATCTTCACTTCATTTTGAAAAGAAATTTGTTAAGTATTGTTGCTTTGAAAATAATTTAGATTTGCACTTAGCTTACTTATCATCATTTATACATTAAGAAGGCTGAAAAAAAATACATGCATGTGCATTTCCATTTAGACTACTTGGTTTGATTTAGGACACTGCATTTAGTGTGTGCTCTGTGCTCTTTGTTGAAAGACTCTCAATTTTCTTTCCTTAGTAGCTAGGATTTTCATTGCCAAAAGAAGATTAAACAGTTGTTTATCATCTTAGACTGCATTTTAGGAATTGTATACACATCACGCGGTGAACCTGAAAGACAAATTTTTAAACAAGATCAAATATAAAATAAATTTAATGAATCTAAAAACACTTTGGAACCTAACGCACAACATGTAGAAGTCTAGGCTAGAGACGTATTCCGGTGTCGTAAAACCTGGTAACTGTTGTTTTCATTGTTGGTTGGGTGATTCCTCCACTCTGAGATAACAAGTGTCAGTACGGACTTGTGCTCCCACGTACCGTTGAGTATATATTGGGAGACCACAATAGGCTATATCCTTTATCCTTAGGAAGCCGTGTTTGGCGCCCTATCGATCGCAATGCACTGAACACAACATTTGGGAAGATTGACTGCCGTACCGTAAAAAGTATTCTGTAGTTTTGCGATTGGTTTGGTAATCCCCTCTGCCTAGATTTCCAGAGAAGTCTCCTTTCGTTCCTTTTTAGACTCCTAAAAGAAAAGGTCCATTTGAGCACTTGTCACTTCAGGCTCATTAAAAATTGAAGGCGACTAGAGTCATCTTTTGTTTTTTCTTGACTCTTAAAAATTGAAAAAACAAGTTGTGTCAAAGCGTCTAAAATTTATTTTAATCAGAATAACATCACAAGTTCTCTCATTGGTCTTTAGGTTGAGAAAAATGGAGTCTACCAACCAAGGATTTCCCATTGGAGGAAATCGTAGTCCTTTCTTTTCTTGGAGATATGTTGGTGCACCGCATATGGCCACATTGTCACTTCCAGGGTTGACGATTGGTTTACCCGTATGGCTCTTCTCTACCTTTGTCGTTTAGAATACCGTAATTCCTGAACAGTCAAGTCAACAACTAGATGATACTAGAGTTACCCCCCAGCCTTCTACTTCGTCTGTTTCTCCCTGTCCTCCTTCCTCTTCACTTGATAAAGCTGGTAAAGCTAAAGATCAAGTAACTGAGAAGAAGAAGAATCAGAAAGAGAAAAAAGAAAAGAAGAAGAAAGAACCAAAAGTGAAAGGGGGCAACCATGCGTTGTCTAGCGAGAAATCCTCACTCATTCTGAGGTCTCCCCAGTCTCCCAGCATTCCCCAGTACATGTCACGCGGGATCCCCAGTATGTCTAATTCACTCGGCTAATCTAGTATGCTAGGCTAATCCACTAATCAAATCAGATGAGTTAATCCAAAGCCAATATCATTCCCAGGAGGTGTAATCACAAGCAGGCAAGCCGATAGTCAATTGTTGATAACAACCACCCCCATATATCCATCCTACAAGCCAGCCAAAGAAATTAAACCTCTACCTGCATGAGCTAGACATGAAGGTGCATACGTTTTTAGTCAGCTCCCTTATGTTCCATTACGTCCGCTACGCGGATAACATCTTTGTGAGCGTTTGCAGGGTCAAACTCGTCAACCAGGAGATCATCCTAGTCCTCACACCACACCGTCTAAACCTAAATCTCCATGTGTCATTTGCAAAGGAGACCACTATCATTGAGATTGTCCTTGCATCCCTTAGATCTTAAGGAACTGGTCTCCTCATTTGCACAATATGGTGTCGTCAACCTCTGATGATCATGTTGAAAGCACACCATCAAACAGTGAAAGCGAAGTATCTGGACAGAAAAGGAATCGCAAATTTCCTTGTAAATTGTGTGAAGGCGATCATGCCGTCCACCGTTGTCCCTTCCTAGATGAAGCTAAAAGTGTTTTGGATGACCGTCCTACTTCACCGCTACAGCTCCCTCCTGGATATAAGAAACTCTTGCCAAGTCCACCACTGGTTGAAAATCTAGCTGGCACGCCATTATGGTCCGCCAAAACATCTATCATTGAAAATGAACCCTCTGAATCCATACCGGACGAAAGTCAAAAGGTCGAGGTGGCAGTTGACCCGGTCTTGCCTTCAGAAGGTTCATCTTCAAATGATACCGTCACTGAAGAGAAAGAGAATGACACTATTCAAATTATTTTCGTAAACATAGACTCTGATGAACTTGGGGGCAGTCTACCTGTTCCTTTACCACAGGAAGGAAGTTCATCAGAGTCATATCCGGCCGTCTATTCGGTCCCACCTCCAAGCAACCTAGTCATTTCCTTCGACTGGAATCTACTAGGCAAATCCCATTTATTAGCTAGTGTACCACTTAGAATCATTGTATAAGCTTACAAAATTGTCATGGCTAGTACCATCATAGATGAAGGGGCTTATGTGAGTATCATTTCCTCAACTGCTTGGAAAGCGCTTGGTTCGCCATCGCTTTCACCTGAAATGAGAAATCTGACAGGCTTTGACAAAGGAACTAGTCGACCGTTAGGGATCCTTCCCAATGTGCCCTTTACTTTGAGAAGAAAAACTATTCACATGAACGTGATAGTAGTCCAAATACCCCTTGATTATAATCTAATCCTTCAGAGTGACTATATTTATTGCATGGGAGCCGTCGTCTCCTCACTCTATAGAGTAATGTGTTTTCCGCATGAAGGCAGAATGGTCAAGCTCCTAGACCAACTGTCATTCCCCGGTTCACACATAGCAAATAGTCAAATGCCATCCCTAAATGGTCTTTTCATGCAAGGAATGTCTCATCGATCTCCAGTCCGTCCACCTGATGAGCGCGAGTGATTCAGGAGGATATGACTAAAACCCAGGGGGCATGCACCCTAGTCTATTTTGGCAGGAAAACCTTGGGTATAGAGTAGGTTTACGCGAAGGATATATGACTAGTTTGACACACCTGTCCGTTTAGGAAAATGGGATTATACTAGAATAATATTCCCTCGTCAAATTTATGTGAGTGGAGGCGACTGTGCCACTCACCTTTGTCTATTTCGGTAGATATCACCAAGGAAGCATTTTGTCTGCGACGCGAATGGAAATCTTTCATATGGTAATCTGGGAATTTTACGCTATACCTAGGGGCATGCAAACCTTTTTGCATGCAAGTGAAGAGCGACCATTTATTTTTTAAATTTGTAGGTCCTCTAACCCTTTAAACTCGTAAGGTTCGTCGTTTCCTAGCTTGCATAAAGAAAGAATCTAGGGCAAAGCTTTAAAAGGTGCAAGCCCCATAAAAAATGGCATCTTAGATGAGATATCGTTATTATATGACTGGCACGAGTAGTTTTAATGAGAAATTCAAGCTTGTTAAAAAATAAACATAAGCAATGAGAAAATGTTTCCCCCAGAGTTTAAGCTCATTAAAAAATGAACCAATTTTCTGGTAAATAACCATTCTGAATGCATTATCATCAGCTTTTGAGCCTTGGTCGTGTTCTCATCATCACATCCATTCTGTTTTAGCCGATCATTCGCCTCCATTTGATTATTTACCCCTTTTTAGGAACATCTGCGAAGAGTGATTCTATTAGCCATCCTTGTGACATTGCCGTGATTGGAAAATTCCAAACCTTACCTGGAATCAGGTGCTACCCGAAATCATCACTCGTTCCTCGGAAAACGAGTCTCCTTTAAGCTCTTTTTCACTGACTCATAAAATATGAAAATATTGTCGAGCGATTAACCTCTCTGGCTCGTTAAAGTCATCGGAAGTGCTATCCCTCCTCTAGATTTTAATCATTTTGGACTTGAGGGATTATTACAGAAAAATATCAAGCGCTTGTCTTGTTCAACTCGTTAAAACTATCGAAAATTCATCCCTTTCGTATTATTTTATGCCTTTTCGAACTTAAGGGATTATATGACGAAAAATAATATTTGGAGTTTCCTTTCTGTCCCTTTTAGACTCTCTAAAATTGAAAAGGATCGAGTTATCTTTGTCGTTAAACTCGTTAAAACCGAATAGTGACAAACTCATCCAAACGGATGAGAACGAGTTTCACTGTCGCTAGGATCGTTAAAATATAGCGACAGGTTCACCCAAAGGGTGAATTATAGAACAAGAATATGTTATCCTCCTCAAGCTTGACAAAAATAAAGAGGTAATGGTCAGCAATGACTGGAGAAAATTGGGAAGAAAACTTGAGAAAACTTTATTGGTAGCAAGTCACTCTTCAACATAACACTTTCTCTCCGCATCCAAGTCGGATTGGGTTGTTTCATTCACTGGTCATATCACCATTGGTCCATCGTACCATCCATCTTTGGGGTTAATGCTACCAATCCATCATCAGTGTCACCGATATGTTCAAGAGAGGTCATTCAGAGAATTCACCTGTGTGTCACCCACTACAATACATTCATGCTCCATTCTTTCATGATTGCCACCCTGAACCCTGTATCAACAAATCGTTTACACCTCCAAAATCATTTGCTTCATTCTGTGTCGTAGATATGAGATTCATTAAGGCCCTCCTACGACGGGTCACTTCTTGTTGACATCAGCTCATTACCCAAGAAGTCGACCTAGGAACAACCCTTTCAGTACTTTGAAGCTTGCATGCCTCAATGGCAAGTTTCTCACTTTCGGTGACAGGTTTACATTAATGGATTTCGACCGAGATATTTTGCGTAGTGTTTGACGCCAAGTCCTTTTTCACACCACATGAACTGTACTATAGTACCTTGAGGGTCATTTTCATTATTGGTGATTCCTCTCGCGCCTGTTAACATCGTACATCATTGGCTGGTAATCAGGCGATGTCTTTCCATGTCTGACTCCAGAACATTTTTCACATGGATCGACTTGTACTCCGAGTGAATATTGAACGAGTTTCGAAGACCCCGGATCTAGTTTCATCCATCTGAGCTGCGATATATTCAGGAATATAAAGACATCAAATGTACATCATTTCCAAACAGATGATCATCCAAATCAGAGGATGATGAGTCCGAATCATTAGTCTGCTACACAGATGATTGTCTGTCCTATGTACATGAAAATGAATTTATAAAGCTGAGTATGGGAATGCCCGCCTCAGCTAGATCATGAAAAAATATTATGAAGATAATGTATTGTATTGTATCTTATTACAGGTCGCCTCCCAGCTCGAAAAAACTTAGTATCCTCATGATAAAGCATTTCACCCGACATCAAAAGATTAATGACCTCATGCTTTAGGGGGCAACTATTATAGACATTTTTGGGAACTGCAACCCCAATCATAAATGTCCATAAATTGAGGGCTCCTAAATCCCTAAAAGTGTTTCTTCACTACCTAAAGGAACAAGGTCAGCTGATTACATCATCTCCCAGAAGTTCTCTAAAAATTGCTCAGAAATGGTCAAAACTGGACCATACTAAATACCCAGTGCAGAGGGTGTGATGCATATCACCTTCCCAGTATAAAGGGTGTGATGCATACTAGATGGCTTCTCTGTAGGGTGTGATGGGCGAGAATGGACAAATGGGAGAGATAGTTTGTGAGGTGGAAGATCATAGAATCTTCCAGAAGCTTCCCCTCTAACACTTGCCTCTCTGTTTTCGACCAGGGATGAGTAAGAGATCATCAGTCTCCAAGTGGAATCAAGAACTATCA
>APFE031690924.1:19036-65647 GCA_000404065.3 Pinus taeda
AGAGGACACTAATCAAAACCCCAGAAGATGACTCACCCCCCTACAATCATCTATATATGGATCCCTCATCACAGAGATCCAGAGGCTGGAATCTTGTATCTTGTAGAGAAGTGTTGTTGTTTTTCTGGTGAAACTTCATAGTGTTGGGTGATCTAAGCTTTACTTGAGGTGAAGAAGGGCTTTCTTGCTGGAGGATGATGCTGGGTTAGAACTATTGGTTGTAATCCTCTTGCTATTCTTGATATTAATAAAGCTATTCAAGTTTTCCTCCACATTCTTGTATGTTTGATTATATATGCATTTGTGTGGTTAATACATATCTGGTCCTGTGTTATTTATGAATATAGATCTCTGTCCTTCGATAGTATTATGCTGCTTTGATTCCACAGGTGCTCTTTGAAGCTGGGAAAACGAAGAAGAAGCGGCAAAGATCTATCAGGAAGGAGAGGAATCAAGCAAGGAACCAAGCACAAGACTAAGGTTGGTGTCCTTTGCTCCACTGTTATCTATTTTTCATAAAGGAAAGCAAAAGTAGTCTTTACTTGTTTGTTTCTAAGATAGTACCAGTCTTAGTGGGAATAGCTGCTCCAAGTGGACACTATTCCCGGTAACAATCACTCTGACAAGGCAAGCTAGTGATTGAGACCCTTCAGTTGCTCTCATGAGCCTACATCGTAGAAGCTGTAGACTTCTTCACTCAATTTTGTGCTAGTGACCGTGAGATCCGAGCCAATTTTTTAGGGCTAGGAAGTAGGGCTCTACCTAAGAATTAATGAAACTCTCAGAAGTGGTAAATAACATGTAGATAATGCCTTTAATGAAAAACATGAACAAGGACCTAACCTAACACATCCTGACCATGACAAAGATTTCATCAAACACATCATGAATATGTAATTTATAGGTCATAAATACGCATTTGAGCATAGGGGCCTCATACTTATATGAGAATTGTCATGAACGTATGATGCCCTCTCAAAATAGTTGCATTATCATCTATTAGGTCATACATTCATTAACCATTCATTTACTAATCAAAACATGATGAGAGCCATAACTAAATTTTTTCATAAAACCATTCTTATAACCAACATATAACCAGAATAATAATAATGGTAGAACAATCATCAAAGCCATATCATAATAAGCACAAATACTCATGAAAATATAGCAAAAAAAAATTATCTTAATAACATTTGAAAATCCAACAAAGTGAGGGACTTTCGTGTACCACCTGACCATAGATTGGGCTAAACCATATCTATCTTTAAGCCAATCACCCTCATGCCATATTCCAAGCAAGAATGTGGGACTCACAAGAAAACCAACCAGTGCTTCTCAGGCTTTACCACATATGTCGCCATTACTAACCAAGGGATTTCTATGCCAGAAAATCTCATCTATATAACCAATGTTTTTGTTTATACCTCCATTACTAGTTAAGGGATTCCTATGCCCAAACAAAGAACCACGCACTACCCATTTTTACCATAATCCCACAAATATCGGTCAAGAGATTAGTGGGCCTAAAAAGGAATGGATGCCTCCAGATTCTTTTAGCAATACCTTGAGGAAGTTTCTTCTCTCCACCCTTAGGCTTTATTGTGTCTTCCACCATTACCGATCAAGGGATCTCTAGGACATTGGAAATTTTCCTCAGACCACCTCACTTGGTTCCAAAACCATCTGATAATCTACCTCAACCAAATGAAAGAACCCGATCATCCCATGGCTATTCAAAAATGGAAAGGCAAGGATGAAACCATTGTCACACCTAGAAAAACCCATTCGAATGACAAAAAGAGAACCAAATACACACATCCATGTACCTTGCATACCAAAACTATCAAGGAAATCATACATGCAACTCGATACCTGCAAGTAATCCCATTGTGACCGCTTGATCAAACTCTTCCTTACTTGTTGTTTTCTTCCCTTTGCCTCTTTTCCTTTCCATTTCTCCAATGTTAGAGTGCTCCAAGAATTCTCTAAGTGTGCAAGAGTATGAGAGTGAGAGCTCCAAACCAAAACTATGAAAAGGTCATGCAGCAATCCTCTAAATCATCTTTATAAATGAGGCCTCTATTTTCTTCAATTTTCTCTATTTTTCCTTTAATTTCCTCCTCACATGAAATATGTGATATTTCACCTCCCTTTTCTCTTATTTTCCATTATTTTGATGAATAAAATTCCAATTAATAACTCTTTGTCTTTGCAAAGCCTTTCCATTTCCTTTGGCAATTTTTCCTTAGCCATAATAAACTAAATGAAAACCCATTAGGATGTTTTTCCCAAAATTCATCTTTGAATACGTGTCCCATGAGCTTAATATTATTTTTCCTTTAACTTTATTACATGGAATTTTAACCTAGAGTTGTTATAGACCCCTCTCCACCATCCTCAATGTTATATGACACCTAAAACTAGCAAGACATCTAAAAAGAAAAACATACTTCGTATGGAGCTTTATAACTTAACTCAATGTAGTATTGACAATGAACCTGCTGATAAGAAAAATCATCCTGATAAATATAACAACATGACACCCATACTACTTATTGGAGCTTTATTACACAACTCACTAGGGTATTTACAATAACAACCATACATAAATATATACATATACCCAAGCTCATTTTTCTTCACTGGTAAATAGTGAAGGATATATAACCCGCACCTAACCAACCATCTCCCATATAGCTTCATTAGGATCAAAGTGTTTCCATTGCACTTTAAGTTACTTGATTTCTCGATTTTGAAGCGTGAGAATATTTCGTTGCCATATGCAATGAGGTTCTTGCTAGAATTATCCTTATGGCTCCACCTACAATAAAAGCTAATCAATAACATGATCAAAATCCTTTATATATCTTTTAAGCAATGAAACATGGAAAATATCATGGAATTTCATTGTCATAGGAAATGCAAGTGTGTAGGCCAATTGTCCAATCCTCTTAAGGATTTCGAAAGGCCTGCAATACTCAGGTACCTTCTTCACACATGACCTCATCCTCAGGGAGCTCTTCTTGGGCTTGGTGCACAAGAACACATCTTCCCCAGCCTGAAACTCCTTAAATGACCAGTGCTAGTATGCATAACTCTTATGTCTATCTAGTGCTTCCTTTAGATTGTACTTGATAACCTACATTTCCTATTCCATCTTTACCAATATATCTAGCCCTATCAATATCCTATTTACTGGATCACTCTAGTTGATGGGGGTATTACAACTCCACCCATAACGTACATCAAAAAGACTCATCGTTAGGGACTTGGTACCCATTGTTGTAAGAAAACTTAACCAGTGGAAGCTACATTCCCACTTTTGTTTCTAATGCATAACATACATTTTCAACATCTCCTCGAAAATACTATTGACCCTATTTATCTATCCATCTCTTTGTATATGATAAGGTGTATTAAAGGGAAATTATGTACCCAAACCTAGAAATAACTCCTTACAAAACCTAGAAGTGGACTTAGTATCTCTATCTGACACAATATTCTTCAGAACACCATGCAACCTCACTATCTCCCTCATGAAAACCTATGCTACATCGCTAGTTGAATAAGTAGACTTTGCTAGAACGAAGTGTGCTACATTTTTCAACCTATCAACCACAACCATAATAGAATCATGATGTCTAGATGTCCTCAAAAAATATGTAATGAAATTAATGGGAATGAACTCCCATATCCACTCTGAAGTGAAATCAGTTTTGGTAGACCATGTGGATGCTTACGCTATGATTTTACGTGTCGAAGATCCAAACATCTAGACACAAACTTGATTAACTCTTTCTTTAGATTCGGCCAATAGTACAACTACTTCACCATTGTTAATGTGTTCTAGTATCTTGGGTGATCGGCTTGATATGCAATTACCTCAAGATAAGCTTCTTGAGTTCACTGTTGTTTGGCACATAGATCCTATCCCTAAATCTGAAAAAATAGTCTGTTGTGATATGATAGTCCACATCCTCATCACTTATTCCCTATTGTTGTAATATATGCATAATCTCCCTATACCTTTAGTCCTTTTAACTCATCTAAGATGTAATCCTCTAAATCTGTCCCAAAATAACTCATAGCTACTATATGATTTACCAGTACTCTTATGCTAAGGGAATATGCAGCTTTCCTTTAATGTACTTGATCTCGGTCAAACTCGTTGATTGTGGCAAACCATATAGCTTGCCTGACATTCATAATTATTTGGTAAGATAGGTATATGTTGTGCTATACAACAACCCCCCCATTTCAATATTTTCTTAAGCTTATTCTAAGATGCTAAATTGGAAATAGGGGCCCTTTAGTTTTTAAGAAGAAATAAAACCTTTACATAGAAATAAATTTCTTTGTTTCTTGCTTTTTAAATAAAAAACGCTTCAAAAAAATTTCTAAAAAATCAAACATAGCAAGTCATATTTGCTTAAGGCTAAAGAACATTCAATCCAAATAATCGTGTTGCGATGTGAAAGTCTCAATCGTAGAGCTTCTTAAAACAATCCATTGACAAACATGTGATGCGATGAAACTATCACATATTGCATATCGTAGATTCCAAAGGATATTTTTTAATGGTCCATTGAAACCTCATGATGCAATATGATTCTTGCATTCCGCATACCCCAAAAACCAAAGGAAGATAGCCCTGAAAACTTGCGATGCGATATACATCGATCACATATCGCAATCCCTGTGGAAACAAGTGATTCTCATCTTAGGGAAGTGCGATGCGATGTTAAAATATAATAAAGTGGTTCAATAATAATAAAGGGAAAACATGATTTGGGTGAGTTAAAGATGAATTTCCCAACTCTATATTCTAGGTCATCACTTATCGCAATCGTGGAAATTCAAAGGACTCTTGGAACTTGGCCCTTATAACTCTTGACTTGTGATATGCGATCACTCTTTAAATATTAAAATAATATATTGAAATCACTCATTGCAAAACCATAAAGTTTATGGCACACATTCTAATAAGACCTTTGGAAATCTGTGATGCGATCTATTCATTGAGCATTAAAGTTTCATGTCATTGGTTACAGAAAAACATTAAAAAACACTTATGACTGTGGTCCTTCAAGGTTTCATCCTTCGTGTTAATATCAAGTTATAATATGAAATCTTTCGCATCAAATGCTCTTGTTCCGATTTTCATTTTTACTTCCTTCAACACTATCTTTACAAGCATTAGCTGCTCTGAAAGTTTTAGCCTATCACTGTCCTCTGTTTCATCTTCATAGTTTGAATCTGGAAGTATGTTTCCAACCAAAATGTCAAAGAAAGATCGAAAGATGAAAGTTCCCCCTGTAGTGGTGGAAGGACCGGAAAAAACTGTGTTGATCTCAAATACTACATGTCAAGATTTTGCGAAAATTTCCTGGGAAGGCATATATGATATGTTAGAAATGGAAAAGCCAAAGGTAAGAGAGGAACATGCAACAAATAATGGACCTGCAAATTAAAAAAACACACTCGGCTATTTAGCCGACTCATTTCTTCATCGAATAGCGGCCCACCCAAAGATTTTGCCATATAATGACATGGTAAAATGGGTAACTAAAAGCATCAATATAACGTACATGTCCCTCTTCAAAGCTGACAGAAGAATGTTTGGATCCTTCAAACCTGAAGACTTGAAGAAAATGTATCATTTACTAGAGCCTCAGAAGTACTACAATAAATCATTCCTTGAAGCCTTCTCGAAGGAAAATCAAATAGAGTCAGACCCTATCAAACAATGGAGGCACTTCCCTAAAAAACACAAGCACGAATCATCTAGTATGTATTCTGTGGACTCCCTAGCATCTCCATATTGTTATGCTACCACAATGATGTGTAGAATATTTGTGTTGGGTTGTGGTATATTCTTTCCACGACTAGCCCACGTAGTTAACTAGGGGGTTAGAGGGGGGATGGAGCTCCCCCTTGGTTGTGCCGATTGCGTAGTGGGGGAATCATAGGGGGTTTGAGGGGTGTAGGTAACCCCCCTCGATGGGGTTCGGGGTAGCGCCCAAGAAAATTTTATTTTTTGGACCTTATATTAGGTAGCGTAGACCTACCTATGGTTTTTTGCATGATTTTCACACATGGTTTTGGACGCGATGGTTTTCAGTCCATGGTTTTGAACGTGATGGTTTTTGATCCATGGTATTGGATGCTTTGGCATGTATAAATGTGTATTGTAACATTGAAAGGAACATAATGAAAAATCAAGTTGGTAGCCTCGGTTTTGGGATGTAGGGGAAAATCCCTCTGTATATGTGTTTTATGTGTTATGCTCTCGCATTGTTTATTTTGTGTTTTACATTTCATATGCAGGTAATTTATGTACAGGGTTAAAAATTACATTTGGTATCATAGTTGTTTTGGCTTCAAGGGGATGCCTTTGTTGTTGAGGGGTTTCGCTCGGGCCTATGATAAACCTTGTTCAACGTGAAATATGTGAGATCGATTCTGGTGGTTGGCGAGCAGTGGAAGGATAGAGAATGAGAAATTTAATGGTCAGAGTTTTGAGTTGTGGAAACTGAAGATGGATGATCTGTTAGTGGATAAAGATCAGTGGATCATGGTAGATCTGAGTACTAAACCAACAGGAGTGTCTGATGAAGAATGGAAGAAGTTGGATCGAAAGGCCAAGAGCACAATATGGTTGTGTGTCTCAGATTCAGTACTGTTGAATGTATCAGGGGAAGCTGCGATAAAGGCTTTGTGGGACAAGTTAGGGACTTTGTACCAATCTAAGTCTCTAGTGAACAAACAGTTCCTACGGAAAAAGCTATATAACTCGAGGATGAAAGATGGAGACTCGGTGATAGAGCATCTAAACGCATTTAATACTGTGGAAAGTTAGTCATTATCTATTGATATTAAAATTTTAGATGAAGATAAGTGCATCAGTTTGTTGTGTTCTCTACCAAATTCATGGGATAGTCTAGTTATTTCAATAGGTAGTAATACAACTACCTTGCAATTTGATGAAATAGTCTCATCCTTGCTGATGAAGGAGATGGGATGGAAAAATATGGAGAGCCAGAATGGTGATGCCTTGTCTATACAAGGACAACCCCAAAATAGAGACAAAAATAAGTCATCAAGTGGGAGATCTAAATCTAGAGGGAGATCTAAATCTCTCTGAAAACCTCTAAAGGTGGTGTACTGGAAATGTGGAAAGGAAGGGCACTACAAAAGGGACTGTAAATCTAAAGCTCCTAATAAAGAAAAGGGATCTGATGATGGTCCCTTTGTGGAGGGGAAAACCACCTCAGATGAAGGTGGGGATGTGTACTTGGCTTCTTCAAGTATACATGTAGATCATGAGGCATGGTTGATTGACTCAGGTGCATTCTTTCACTTCACTCCCCATAGAGAGTGGCTTCTGCGAGTATGAGAAATATGATGGTGGTGATGTCTTCTTGGGGGATGACAGGAAGGCTAGAATCATTGGTCATGGAAAAGTAAAGTTGAAGTTGCAAGGTGGAAGGGTTAGAACACTGCCTGGTGTTCTGCATATTCCTGCATTAGCCAGAAATCTGATTTTTGTAAGCAAGCTGGATGATGCAGGTGTAAAAACAATGTTCGAGAAGGATACCTACAAGATAGTTTAGGGAACACTGGTATTGATGCGGGGAGTTTAGTTTGGAACTCCGTACAAGTTGAAAGGTAGCACTGTTGATGGGTGCAAAAACTTTGTGGTTCCTGAAAGTGGAGCAGAAAATCTAGTGGTCTTTGGAGAGAAGACCAAGTTGTGGCATCAAAGGCTTGGACATATTGGAGAGAAGAGCTTTCAAATACTTTATGGTAAAGGTATGGTGGAAGGTATGAGTAATATCTCTCTAGATTTTGATTTGTGTGAAAATTATGTATATGGGAAAAAGAATCGGGTTAGTTTCCCCTCTGGTGGTAAGAGGGTGAAATAGATATTAGAACTTATGCATAGTGATGTATTTGGACCTGTGAAGGTTCCATCATTGGGTAAGTATGTGTACTATGTATCATTTATAAATGGCTTTTCAAGGAATACATGGATATATTTCCTTAAGAAGAAATCTGAAGTCTTTAACAAGTTTAAAGAATTTAAGGCTCTGGTGGAAAACTAGATAGAGAAGAAGATAAAGGTGTTGAGATAGATAACGGTGGAGAGTTTTATAGTAAGGAATTTGAAAAATTCTATAAGAAGTGCAGTATAGCATGGCAGAAGACTGCTCCATACACACCTGAGAAAAATGGAGTTGCAAAAACAATGAATAAGACATTAATGGAAAGGGCAAGAAGCATGCTCAGTAGTGCTGGGTTAGGACAAGAATTTTGGACAGACGCGGTGGAGACAGCATGTTACCTAGTCAATAGATCACCTTCATCAGCGTTAGAGCATAAGTCTCCACAAGAGTTATGGACTCGTAAGAAACCCTCTCTTTCACATCTGAGGGTATTTGGATGTGTGTTATATACCTAGGGGGGATAATATGGGGTATTACTATGGCCCATCCCATTATTACATTATTACCTTGGGTACCTCCCTTTGTACCCCATATTATCCCCCCTACGTATATAACAATGTGATGCATATGTACATGTTCCATAGGAGAAACGCACCAAGTTGGATAGTAAATTTGAAAAATGCATCTTTATTGGGTACAAGGATGGTTTAAAGGGTTATAAGCTTTGTCAATCAGTAATAAGGAAGGTTGTGTATAGCCAAGATGTGGTGTTCAGAGAGGTAAAAGATGTTATTAAACATGAAGTCCAACTAAAGGAACTTGAGAAGATAGAGTTTGAGCTTAAGGAGGAAGCATCAAACTCTACAATAGAGGAGGAATTAGAGGATGAATAGCCACAAACTATGAGTGTGAGAAGATCAATTCGAGAAAGAAGGAAGCTAGTAAGGTATAGTCCATCTGCTCTCTCTTCAAATTTTTCTTTACCTATTACTGGCGATGATCCCAGAACTATGAAGGAAGCAGTAGATTTAGAGGATGGAAAACTCTGGAAAGAGGCCATGGTTGATGAATGGCATCTTTACACAAAAATGAGGCTTGGGATTTGGTTGAGTAAGATCTTAGTGCTGCAAACTATATTTTGGGCATGGAAATTAAAAGAGATCGAGAAAAGAGGAAGCTTGGGTTAAACTAGAGGAAGTATGTCGAGACAATACTGCAGAGGTTTAATATGTAGGATAGTAAACTGGTGAAGGTTCCTATTCCTGTAGGTGTGAATTTATTTGCTAAATAGTGTCCCAAAACACAAGAAGAGGAAGAGGACATGCCCCATGTTCCATATGCAAGTGTAGTCAGTAGCTTGATGTATGCAATGGTCTATACTAGACTAGACATTGAACATGCAGTGGGAGTATTGAGAAGGTTTATGTCAAAACCAGGGATGGAGCACTGGGCAATAGTGATGCGAGTTTTTCAGGTATTTGCGTGGCACTAGTGATTATGGTTTGTGCTACCAAGGAAGACCAGGATTGGACAGAGTGTTGGATATTCACACCTTTGATGACACAGACTGGGTTGGAGATCTGGATCAGAGAAGATCTACAAGTGGGTATGTGTTTAACCTATTTGGACATGCAGCTAGTTGGATGAGTAAGAAATAATCTATAGTGGCACTATCAACTACAAAGCCAGAATACATGGCAGCCACTCATGTGAGCAAGGAAGAAGTTTGGTTGCAGATATTGTGTTCAAATATGGGGTTAGTACAAGGAGCTATACAGATAGGCTGTGACAACCAAAGTGCAATTTTCTTGGCAAAGAACCCTGCACATCATTCAAAGATAAAGCACATTCATGTTTAGTATCACTTTGTGAAGGATATGATAGAAGACACAAAGGTGTTGCTAGTAAAGGTGAACACTCTGAAGAATACTACAAATGCATTGACAAAATCTATGAGCTCTAGGAAGTTCTCTTGGTGTAGAGAAACAATGGGCATTTCAGGGTTGGATAAATGACTAAGCTTTCTTGTGGCCCTTGTAGAAAGAAAACAATAAGTGGGAGAATGTTGGGTTGTGTTATATTCTTTCCACGACTAGTCCACATAGTTAACTAGGGGATTAGAGGGGGGACGGAGCCCCCCCTTCGTTGCACGAATTGTGTAGCGGGGGCTCACAGGGGAGGGGTCCAAGTAACCCCCCTCTATGGGGTCCAGGGAAACAACCCAGAAAAATTTGCTTTTTGGACCCTATATTAGGTTTGGCGGACCTACCTATGGTTTTTTGCATGATTTTCGCACATGGTTTTGGACGTGGTGGTTTTAGGACCATGGTTTTGGACATGATGGTTTTCAGTCCATGGTATTAGATGCTTCAACATGTATAAATATGTATTGTAACATTGAAAAGAACCTAATATAACATCTAGCTGGTAGTCCCGGTTTTGGGATCCAAGGGAAAATCTTTATGTATATGTGTTTTATGTGCTATGCTCTCTCATTGTTTATTTTCTATGTTTTAGAATTCGTATGCAGGTAATTTCTTTACAAGGTTAAAACCTACAATTTGGAAGCTCTAATTCTACTAATTTTTCCATTGAAATGGTCCCATTAATAGAAGCAACATTGAACACTTTTCTGATGGATTGGGCTAATATCCTATTAGATAAACTGGCCATCCAAATACTTGATTATAGGAAAAACAGGTATGTTTCCACCTGAGTTGTTCCCCCATTTTATATGAGTGCCTACATACTAGATACCATTTGTTTCAATTCCGATTTGCCCATAATGGGATGGAAGTGGACTATCCAGGACCCAACCCCTATCCATTTTTACCATAAATACCTATGGAAGACCCAATACAAGAAACATTTCTACAAACATTTTCATGGCTTCATCCTACCCATTCATGAGGCCATTTTTAATAGACCAGCTCCTTGGCTGTCCGAGGAGGCTAGTATTGATTTAACTTCAATGGGTAGTTGGTTTGGGGAAGAACCGTTCACATACATTAGGGTTTTTGGTAGGATTACCAACCCACATGTCCTTCCTCTTTATTTCCCAAACAAACTATTGGGTGGGGAAATAGCTTATCAAACAATTGAGAAAGGGCTAACGAAAAATATCAAAGACACCAAGAAACAGTTATGACATTCCTTTCCTATTTTCTACAACATCTATTCATTGCATGACTATAAACAAGCCCAACTTAAAGTCGAGAAAACAAAGTGTTTGAACTTAGCTATTATTCCCAAAAGACAATATGACCCGAATAAAGTTTCTTTTAATTTTACTACCCAAGTAAATGTTAAACAATTTGTCCATGAGGACAATGAATTCAATGACTTATTTACATCAATAGAGACACTCACACAAGTGAGTCACCAGCTAAAATCAAGTTGGAATCAGCAAAAATGGACCAATTCATCCAATACAGGATGCAAAGGCTTCAGACAATACCACTAGACTTATTGAAGATTGCACCAGTCATCCAGAAAACATAACAAAGCACAGAGCAGGATATAGAGAAAACCTCTAGTGTAGCTGAGACAAGTGACGAGGAAAGTGAATAGCTAGGCATAGATGTCCACATTTATCTAATATTAATCAAAGAATAGGAATAGTTTGATCAACGAATCAAAGTTCAAAGTGATACCCAAATGTTATCACACCAGAATCCCCCTTAAGACAACAACCCATGATTCATGATCTTGTGATTGAAAAACCATCCAGCATGGACTCAACTCTAAAAGAAATCGAGATAATCCTTGAGTATCCCTCATCAAAGATTACACTGAGTATAGAGGAAATTCCACCTTTGGATGTGTTTTGTAGCCCTAAACATAGAGTTGCAGTCAAAAGGCAAAGGAAAAAGAGAAGGATAGACCAAGCATCAGCAACACTTCCTCAAGATGAATCCATGAATTTCATTTGGAAAGAACCAGAAGCCAATTGCTCTAAAGACTTGACCAAGTTATCTCAGTTTGCAGGAGCATATACAACTACCACAATAGATAAAGAAACCAAAGTTAATCAATTGGTCAACGAAAGAGATCAAAATATTAAACAACTTAAAGAACAATAAAGGGTGGAAAATCAAAGGATTGATCAATATGCCATTGAAAGACAACAATAGCTATCTCAGGAGTTCAAACATCTAAAACTGGCACATCACTAAGAGATATAATCTAAGGATAAGCAAATAAAGCAACTACAACTCTCAATGGAGCAATTTAAGGACAATCCTAAAGTTGAAGAGTCTATAAAGGAAGCCTTACAAATAAATAATTTCTTATCTCAATATCTAACCCAACTCTGCTAAAAGATATCTCTCGTTTATCAACTATGTATCAAAACCAATGCACTAATAGATCTAGCGGTCAATTCTAGGTTGGAATTCAAGGACACAGATGACAAAATCACAGGTTATATCTCTTGGAAAAACACAAAAAAGTGAAGGGCTACTAAATTTCCGGTAATTGAAGAATCTCATTAGGAGATATTATTTTCAGAATGGGAGACACAGTTGATCAAAGCAAAAAGAGCTACTTCAAGGGCCAGGGTAGTGATGAATAGTATCATTGAGCTGATAAACAGTAACTTACACAATGCCAATTTAATTTTTGAGTGTTCCCCAGAAAACATTCCAAAAGAAAAAGTGTTGGAAAAATAATGGAAGCAAGATTTGAATACCACAGAGGAGCAACTCAAAAAATTAAAAAGCCTCAATTGGGATACACATTGGTTCTTTTTAGTCAAACCACATAGCCAACAAATGACAATCAAATGGCTTGCTGATGCAGCTGATTGCATGATGCCAGAACTCTCAGATAAAGTATACATAGGTCAGTTGCATGCCAGGATGGGTCATTTACCAGAGATCCAAACTATGCTTGAGATTTGTCAGTTAAAGCCACAGCAGGAATAATAGATGCAATGAATCTTTTCAAAAGTTATCGCAATTCTATTTTTGACATGAAATCCCATATTTTGGGAAAGGTTGTTCCAACCACCTGAAGCACTTCTTATGAACAATTTTTTATTTTATTTTTTCTATAAATACCCTTTTATGTCATTTTAGAAAGGGTCCTAAAATTGTATTAAAATATATTTAAGAAGATAGCATTTCCGCACTTCTTAATTTACTTTTGTAGAAAATAGGGATCAAGGTTCAAACTTATTGTAAAGGGATGTCAAAAGGACTTGCATTTTTGTATCTTTTTTAACTTTTTAGAATAGGAAGAGTGAAAGAGACTGTTACTTCCGTAAGACAATTCAAATACATATGGTACTTTTATCAATGTCTTTTTGTTTCATGTTATGCAATTAAACATTCTTTTGATTCGATATTGTTGTTATATGTGAATATTCATACAATTCTGCGTTATATCACTTTTGAGTAAGTTGGAATTGATATTATTAAACACATATGCTGAAAATTAATGTTATTATGATATGTGATATGTTTTATATCACTTTGTTTAAAGTGATCATCATTCATGCTTAACTTTCTGTAGTCAAGTGACTGATCTTTATTAGCATTTGATTACCAGAAATCACTATAAATCACATTGATATTATATTACGTGGGTTATACATAGATCTACTTGTATATTTTCATAAGTTTACAAATCAAACCATCTATCATATTGTTATATATTTTAGACACCCATTCATCAAATCACACTTTATTGGGAAACTGGTCCATTACTATCTAGTCGGAGCCACCATACCAAATGGAAAAGGAGCTTCTTTAAGGTTCGGATGGGGTTCTTATCCCCCAATGTTGGTGCAACGATTCTAGAGGCATCAACATTTTTAGCGCTAGAAGGAGGGCATGACTATGAATGGCGAGTAAATTTAAATCTATAGGCCATTCTAAGAGTAAAACTCCCTTACCATCACCTCCAGCTTCTAGGTCTGCATTCCAAATCTCCTATTCCCAAATGAAAAGTTGAAAAGAAAAATACAGAGCCCACTGCTGAAATCCTAAACAAGTCAGATAGTTCTTCTTCTAAACCCCTTGAACTACAATATTTGAGCCATAAATTGTAGTGGATTTCAATATCTCAAGGAGAATCTAAGTTATCCCAGGGCAGTGTCAGTTCTCAATATATCCTATCGCAACTGCTAACTATAGCAAAGAGTGAAAAACTTGGAATCCCAAAAGTTGAATTCCCTCTACCAAGTCGTAAAATTGCTAATAAGGCACCATCAGAATCTAATAGTGAGGTTCTTTCATCACCATTGTCCATTCCATCCATACCATTGCAATGTCACAAAGCCACTTCCCAACTCTAGATCGTGGTTCACATAGGTACACGAGCTACATCATCCTCTACCCAGTCACTTTCAACCACTGCTTCACCCTCTTCTACTAATAGCCCAACAATGGCACATAATTGACCTCAACCAAGGCTATGGAACTACCCAGGAGCTGTTAGAATTCTTGCACCTTTGACCCAATTTCCAGCGCATCCAGAAAAATGGTTACCTAAATTTAATCCTGATAATGGCTTGTTAGCGGAAGAACATATAAATAATTTCATGTTGTCCATTAAGTTGAATGGAGTAAATGACGAAGAGCAGTTGTAAGATTCTTCCCATATAATCTACAAGGAGTAGTAGGATCATGGTACTTTTCATTACCATTAGGCTCTATTAATAGCTAGGATTCTTTTCGAGAGAAATTTTTAACTAAATTTGGAGATGATAGGTCTACAACAACTTTGATAAATGACCTCTCCAATCTGAAATCTAAACCAAAAGAAGCCATTAAGGACTTCAACTGACATTTCAATAAGTTATTGAATAAAATATCTATGATGTCCAAGCCTAGTGGGGAGGTCCAAAATGAATGGTAAATTTCTTCTCTACCTTCAAACACAACCACCTTCATTGATAGAGCTGCCAAATCGACGTTAGAAAAAAATATGAAAGAAGCAATAGTTATTGAAAAACATATCTTAGCCTTAGAAAAGAAAAATGCATTAGAGGAAAGAAAATCCAAGAAGGTAACCTTTAGAGATGAATCAAAGAATAAAGTAACCAAAGATCCATATGACATGGAAGGCCTGCAAAAGGTTCTTAAAACTATGTCCAATGAAATGGTAGAGATTAAAAAGCAGGTAGCTAAAAATTCATCAAAAAGACAATTTAGGAATTTTAAAGGAGATCAACCAACTGATCCTAAACCTCCAAATGATATATCAAGTGAAAAATATGATTTAGATGATGATGAAGAAGAAGATATGGTTTTATCAACTGAAGAAACAGAGGAAGAAGAAACAGTTGAATGTCATGGAATGTGGGACTTTATTCTGCCCAACTCTAAGAATGAAAGCAAACAGGAAGCCCTACGAGTAAACACCAGAAGTAAAAGTATCATAGAGCCTAATCAGTTAAATCAAAAGAAAAAAATATCAAATCCTGTTACTAAAGAGAAAATTCCCATGAAGAAAAATCCAATTTCATCTCCCCAAACAAAACCATCTTCCTCCAATCCTCTGTCATCATAAAAAAATCTAGTAGTTTCAGATTCCATGGATTATAACATAGTTGAAGATATGAAGAAGACTCGAGCAAAAATTTCTCTGCATGAACATAGCAAGCTCAAGCATCAACAAAAGTTGTTTCTTAAGGAATTAAATGCAGTACCTTCTTCTCCCCTTCCAACTAATGTATTATCCAAGGCTGCAAGAGGATCGGGTAGGCCACCATCTAATAAGGTAGATTCTACCACTGCCATTTCAATTGAGGATAGATCAAATTCTCATACCCCTCCTTTTCTCTTGACTTATGAGATCCACAATAGAATATTGCATAACTGATTGATTGATTCAGGGGCTTCATCAAATATAATTCTAGCATCTGTTTGCTCCAAATTAAATATTGAACCCCAAAAGCCTGCAGTTCATATTGTCCAATTGGATCAACCTAAGGTTCAAGTTTTAGGAGAAATAAATTCAGTTACTATTAGATTATCTGCTGATCCAATGTTTGTTCAAATAATTGACATATTGATTGTTGACATCCCCGACTTTTAAGGTTCAATTCTTAGCAGAGATTGGTTTGAAAAAATTCATGGTTATATTTCAACTGACTGGTCTCACATGTGGCTTCCTTATAATGGAAAGCCAAATAAAATCGGAATCGACCATGAAAAACACCTGACTCACACAATAATAGAATTTGAAGAAGAAAATGAGCCAATAGCCTTCAATAATAATATTCTTGGAAACTATTCGTTTGAATCATTTTTTGGGAACTTCAATGCTCAACAATCACCCTTTTTGGTTAGTGATGTCACATCACAAGTTGAGAATTTTTTAGAAACCCATACTTCTAAGTCTGTTAATATTGTAGATAAACTTGTAGATAAATTTGTAGATAAACCTATAGATAAGCCTTTATTTTGGTCCTTGTATTTTGATGGATCTAAATCTAATGATGGTGTAGGAGCAGGATGTATTTTAGTCAGTTCTGAAGGAGAAAAGACAATGTTATCATGTAGATTAGAATTTGACTGTACCAATAATACTGCATAATATGAAGCATTGATTTAAGGTCTATATAAAGCAATAGGCCTGAATGTCCAGTATCTGAAAGTATTTGGTGATTTCGAAATTGTCATTAAACAAGTGAGAAATACTATTCATTGTCTTTTAGGACATCTGAAACATTATCAATCACTTCATCAAGATCTTATATCTCATTTTTTGGCATTCGATATGTCTCCTATTCCTAGGTCACAAAATGCAACAACAGATCTCCTCGCTAATGTAGAATCTAAGCTCCATCCATTTGAGTATTATAGTCCAGATAGATTTTCTATTTAATTAATTTTTATACCATCCATCCTAGATAATGTCACCAATTGGTGTGTGTTTGATCATGATGAAGATTATCTTGAATTTCTTAACATTTGAGGAATCTTATGAAGACCAAATCATCGATGAAAGTGATCATGATCTACAATTAAAGCAGAAACTCAATGAAAACCCTATTCCTAAATCTATGGCTAAATTGGAATATCTGTGTGATATTAAGGATAGATTCAAAAAAGTTACTAATTACAAACTTCAAAGTTCAACATTAGGGTTTGACTTAGTAAATCTTACTACCTAGGCCAAACCACAAAATGTCAATCTAGGACATGGAATTTCACTTGATCAAAGATTTGACTTCATCAAATTATTTAAAATATACAAAGGTACTTTTGCTTAGAATTATGAGGATCTAAAGACTTATGATGCCTCTATTATTCAACATACAATTCCAATAATTTCTAATGAGAAACCCATATAGCAGAAATTAAGGAAAATTCACCCCAATCTTAAAAGTCAAATCAAATTAGAGTTGAATAAACTCCTTAAAGCCAAAATAATTTTTCCTGTTAGACATTCGAAATGGGTCTCAAATTTGGTACCTGTCAAAAAAAAGAATGGTTATATTAGGATCTGTATAGATTTTAGAAATCTCAACAGAGCACGTCAAAAAGATAATTTCTCATTACCAACAATGGAGCAGATACTTCAATCAATAGCTGGTTTAGAATTAATGTCTTTTCTTTATGGCTTTTCAAGATATAATCAGATCCTGGTACATCCATATGATAGATTAAAGACTACATTCAGAACCAAATGGGGATCATATGCTTATCAGAAAATGCCTTTTTGTTTGATAAACACTGGAGCTACATTCCAATGAGCCATGGACATAGATTTCAAAGGTTTGATCAATAAAATTGTCGTTGTTTACTTGGATGACATAACTATCTAGTCTAAGAAAGAGAGCAACCATTTGCATGATTTAAAGCAAATCTCTGAACGTTGCAAAAAGTATGGGATCTCCCTAAATCCTAAGAAATCATTCTTTTCTCTTAATGAAGGTAAACTATTAGGATTTATTGTATCCAAAAATGGCATATAAATTGATCTTGATAGGATAAAGGAAATTTATGTTATCACTTTACCACATAATAAAAAATCTATGCAATCATTCTTGGGACAGATAAATTTTGTAAAAATATGTGTTCCTGATTTTGATCATATTGTTCTACCCTTGCAATCCATGATTAAGGAAAATTCAATCTTCAATGGGGACATAACGAAAGAGAAGATTTTGACTAAATCAAACAAGAAATCATTATTTCTCTTGCATTGAATACTCTGAATTTTTATAGTCATTTTATTTTGCATACTTTGGCCACTCAATCATCTTATGCAACTATTTTAACGCAAATCAATGATCAACAGGTGGAAGCACTCATATCTTTCTTTACTTCCAATTTGCAGGGTGTTGAGCTTAATTATTCATAAGTCTAGAAACAAGCCTTCATTGTATTTAAGTCTATTAAACATTTTACACCTTTCCTCCTGAAAACACATAAAAAAGTGATAGTTCCATTCTCTCAGGTGAGGCAGTTGCTGATTCAAAGAGAAGTAGGAGAGAAAAGAGATAGTTGGGTAACAACTTTACAAGAATGTGGCATTGATATTAAACCAGTGAAAATTGTTAGAGGACAAGGTTTTTGTAGGTTGCTGGTAGGAGCTTCCAATATACCAGATCATGGAGATTCAGGTAGTACTGCACAAGTAAATAAGATAACCATGATTGATTCTGAATCTCAATATGCTAATCTAATTTTTTACTTGAAAAATGCATATGCCCCCCTTGAATTCAGCTACAAAAACAAACGTGCCCTAATGTTAAAAGTAAAACACTATGAAATCGTTGATAATGCATTATTCAAGAGAAACTATGATTCTATTTTGTTATGATGCCTTGAAAAATTTGAAGCACAAATGGTTTTACAGGAACTCCATGATGGCCCAGTTGGTGGACACTTTGGAGGAGACACCATAGCACACAAAATACTGCATGTTGGGTATTATTGGCCAAATTTGTTTAAAGATACCCATGACTATGTAAGAAAATGTAAGATATGCCAAACTGCTAGTGGGCGACAAAGGAAACCAGCCTTTCCTTTACAACTAGTTAACATTGAGCAAACATTTGAATAGCGGGGGCTTAATATTATAGGAGAGATTGTCCCTCATTATTCCAGGTAGCACAGATACATCCTTACATCCATGCACTACTTTAATAAGTGGAAAGAAGCAATTCCACTAAAGGTAGCCAATTTTGATGCGATTATTGAATTTATTAATCATTTCATCATCAACAGGTTTGGTTTAACTAATCTGCTTATCTTTGACAATGCATCTTATTTTTATGGAAATAGTATAGTCAAATTTTCTCTTAAGATAGGTTTTAAGTTAAGATACTTTACAAATTACTATCCCTAAGGAAATGGCTTAGCAGAGTCAACTAACAAAAATCTCATAAGGATTATTAAAAGAATTGTTGATCAAAGCCAAGAGAATTGGAATAAATCTTTAATATTTTCACTATGGGGAGATCGTGTAACTTAGAAGGCCTCAATAGGTACTTCTCCTTTTAACTTATTGTATGGGAAAGAAGTTGTTATTCCACCAAATCTAGCCCTCCCATCACTAGCCGTAGTACAACTCATTGAAGAAACTCCTTCTTCCTCTATTCAATTAAGGATTGATCAAATTCTTAAATTAGATGAGGAAAGAGAAAAGCCAAGATTACTCATGCTAAACATAAGTAAGTCATTAAATCCTATTTTGATGCAAGTTCATCTGGCTCAAAAACATTACAAATTGGTGATCTCATTTTGAAATGGGACAAAGCACATGAAGAAAAAGGTAAGCATACCAAATTTCAGAATATGTGGCTTGGACCATTCCAGATTGTCGAAAAGATAGGCTCATCAACATTTCTACTGCAAAACTTAATAGGAAAGAGAGATTCTCTTCCTGTGAATGGGCTTATCCTAAAGAAATTATTTCCCTAAGGAGGTGACCCCTTCTTATATGTATATATATTTTTATGCAAATTTTGATTTCTATCAAAAATAATGTTGTAAATAGTATACCATTGGTTTTTTACTATTGAAATCTCTTTGAAAATATATTGTAAATATCTGCTTTTAAAATGTAGAAACTTTCAAGGAAATGATTACAGTTTTAGAAATTAGATAAACATCATAAAACTCTGAGATGTTCTTTGAAATTGTGAAATCTTTGAAACCAAGAAAACATAGTGAATCCTTTTAAGTTTTATCGGTTGAGAAAGGTTATTTTTAAAAGTAAAGACTATCTACAACTAAGCATCTACATCTCTATAATTGTCATCCAATAACTCTTAAGGATTCAAAGATTCACCCCATCCACTAGGTTTATGATTTTTTAGAGTGTAATTCTAAAATATATTTGATTTAAAAGGTAAGAGGTCTCATTATGAGTCTGCTTACCATGATCATAGGGAACTAATTAAACTAACATTACCAATACTACATACCAAAATAGGGTAATGGCATATAATCATAAGACAAGGGGTCTCATTACGAGCCAGCTTGTTCAATTCAATTACAACCAATGAATGGCATTGTCATCTCCTAGCTCCCAAACTAGGGCAATGGCTTTTAGTTGAAAAAGAAATAAAATAATAAAAAATAAAAAATAAAATATATAGAGATATATCTTTCTGTGTTTATGTGTAAAGGATAATACTCTTAGATGGATGGGATAATGAATAATCGATGGTTAAAAGGTAACCCTGTCGAGACTATAGATGTTTGCTGGCAACAGTGATACTACCTATGAGAAAAGAGTAAATTCGAAAGCTAAGTTGGAGGAGCCCCCTAGTTTATCTTTAACAACTAATCAAGGCTTGAAGAAACCAAAAATGTTTTCATTTATAATAAGGGTTTGTAAAAGAAATTGCAAAATTGATCAATTTTTCTTATTTAGGGTAATTTTGTTTGTCTAACTAATTTAAAGATAGTTTCCTATTCCTCAATTATTTGTAATTGAGAAAGTGTTAGAAATTTCATCATTTTATTCAGAGATAACTGGCTCTTCCAGTGAATTGCAAATTGTTGTGCTATACAACAACCCCCACATTTCAAATTTTTCTTAATCTTATTCTAAGATGCTAAATAGGAAATAGGGGCCCTTTAGTTTTTGAGAAGCAATAAAACCTTTACATAGAAATACATTTCTTTGTTTATTGCTTTTTAAATAAAAAGTGCTTCAAAAAACATTCTAAAAAATCAAACATCGCAAATCACACTCTCTTAAGGCTAAGGAACGTTCAATCCAAATAATTGTGTTGCGATGCGAAAGTCTCAATTGTAGAGATTCTTAAAATAATCCATTGACAAACATGAGATGCAATAAAACTATCGCATATCGCATATCACAGATTCAAAAGAATATGTTTTAATAGTCCATTGAAACTTTCCGATGTGATATGATTCTCACATTCTGCATACCCCAAAAACAAAAGGAAGCTAGGCCTGAAAACTTGCGATGCGATATACATCGATTTCATATTGCAATCCTGGCGAAGCCAAGTGATACTCATCTCAGGGACGCATGATGCGATGTCAAAATGTAATAAAGTGGTTCAATAATAATAAAGGGAAAACATGATTCAGGTGAGTTAAATGACAAATTTCCCAACTTTGTATGCCAGGTCATCACTTATTGGAATCATGGAAATTCAAAAGACTCTTGGAACATGGCTCTTATAACTCCTGACTTGCAATATGCAATCACTCTTTAAATACTAAAATAATATATTGAAATCGCTCATCGCAAAACTGGAAATTTTATGCCACACATTCTAATAGGACCTTTGGAAATCTATGATGTGATCTATTCATTGAGCATTAAAGTTTCATGTCGTTGGTTATAGCAAAACATTAAAAAATAGTTATGATTGCGGTCCTTCAAGGTTTCATCCTTTGTATTAATATCAAGTTATAATATGAAATCTTTCGCATCAAATGTTCCTGTTCTGATTTTCATTTGTACTTCTTTCAACACTATCTTTATAATCATTAGTTGCTATGAAAGTTTTAGCCTATCACTGTCCTTTATTTCATTTCCACAGTTTGAATCTGGAAGTATGCAGCCAGCAAAAATGTCAAAGAAAGCTAGAAAGACGAAAGTTCCCCTTGCAGTGGCGGAAGGACCAGAAAAAACTATGTTGATCTTAGATACTGCTTGTCAAGATTGTGGGAAATTTTCATCGAAAGGCATATATGATATGTTAGAAATGCAAAAGCCAAAGGTAATAGAAGGACATGCAACAACTGATGGACCTGCAGAATCAGAAAACGCACTTGGTGATTTAGCTGACTTGTTTCTTCATCAAATAGCGGCCTGCCCAAAGGTTTTGTTGTATAATGACATGGTAAAATGGGTAATTGAAAGCATCAATATAATGGACAGGATGCTTTTCACAGCTAACAGAAGAATGTTTAGATCCTTCAAACCTGAAGACTTGAAGAAAATGTATCATTTACCAAATCCTCAGAAGTACTACAATAAATCATTCCTTGAAGCTTTCTCGAAGGAAAATTAGATAGAGTTAGACCCTATCAAACAATGGAGGCATTTCCCTAACAAGCATAAGCACAAATCATCTGATATGTATTTTGTGGACTCTCTAGCATCTCCATATTGTTATGTTGTTGCAATGATGTGTAGACTATTTGGAAGCTCTAATTATGCAAAGTTTTCCATTGAAATGGTTCCATTAATAGAAGCAGCATTGAACTCTTTTGTGAAGGATTGGGATAATATCCTATTAGATAAAATGGCCATCCAAATACTTGATTATAGAAAAATAGGTATGTTTCCACCTAAGTTGTTCCCCCATTTTATATGAGTGCCTACATAGTCGATAGCATTTGTTTCAATTATGGTTTTCCCATAATGGGATGGAAGTGGACTATCTAGGACCCAAAACCTATCCATGTTTACCATAAATACATGTGGAAGACCCAATACAAGAAGCATTTCTACAAAATTTGTCGTGGTTGCATCCTACCCATTCATGAGGACATTTTTAATAGACCAGCTCCTCAATTGTCTAAGGAGGCTAGTATTGATTTAACTTCAATGGACAGTTGGTTTCGGGAAGAACAATTCACATACATTAGGGTTTTTGGTAGCAATACTGACCCACATGTCCTTCCTCTTTATGTCCCAGACAAACTGTTGGCTAGGGAAATAACTTATCAGACAATTGACAAAGGGATAACGAAAACTCTCAAAGACGCCAAGAAACAATTATGGCCTACCTTTCCTATTCCCTACGGCATATATTCATTGCATGACTATAAACATGGCCAAGTTGAAGCTGAGAAAACAAATGGTTTGAACCTAGCTGTTATTCCCAAAAGATAGTATGACCCAAATAATGTTGATTTTGGTTTTACTACTCAAGTAAAGGTAAAATAATTCGTCTGTGAGGACGTTGAATTTGATGACTTATTTATGTCAGTAGAGACATTCACACAAGTGAGTCACCTAGCTAAAATCAAGCTAGAATCAACAAAAATGGACCAGTTCATCCAATACCAGATGCAAAGGCTTCAGATAGTACCACTAGACTTATTGAAGATTGCACCGGTCATCCAGCAAACATAGTAAAGCATAGAACAGGATATAGAGAAAATTTCTAGTGCAACTGAGACAAGCGACAAGGTAAGTGAACAGTTAGGCATAGATGTCCACATTGATCCGATATTGATAAAAGAATGGGAACAATTTGATCAACATATAAAATGTCAAAGTGATACCAAAAATGTTATCCCACTAGAATCCCCCTTAAGACAACAACCCATGATTCATGATCCCGTGATTAAAAAACCATCCAACATGGACTCATCTATAAAAGAAATCGAGATAATCCCTGATTATTCTTCATCAGAGATTACACTAAACATAGAGGAAATTCCACCTTTGGATGTGTTTTATAACCCTAAACATAGAGTTGTAGTCAAAAGGAAAAGGAAAAAGACAAATATAGACCAAGCATCAACAACAGTTCCATAAGATGAATCCATGAATGTCATCTTGAAAGAATCAGAAGTCAATCCCTCTGAAGACTTGACCAAGTTATCTTAGTTTGCAGTGGCGTATACAGCTACCATGATAGATAAAGCAACTGAAGTTAGTCAATCGGTCAAGGAAAAATATCAAAAGATTAAACAACTTGAAGAACAACTAAGGGTGGAAAAACAAAGGATTGATCAACATGCAATTGAAAGACAACAACAGCTATCTCAGGAGTTCAAACAGCTAAAACTGGCATATCATGAAGAGATGAAATCTAAGGACAGGCAAATAAAGTAGCTATAACTCTCAATGGAGAAATTTAAGGACAATCCAAAGGTTGAAGAGTTTATAAAGGAAGCCTTGCAAATAAATAATTTCCTATCTTAAGAACTAACCCAACTCTCCCAAAAGATATCTCGCATTTATCCACTATGTATCAAAACCAACACACTAATAGATGAAGCGGTCAATTCCAGGTTGGAATTCAAGGATGTGTATGACAAAATCATAGGTTATATCTCTTGGCAATTCACAAAAAATGAATCTCTACTAAATTGTTGGTAATTGAATAATCTCATAAGGAGATATTATTTTCAGACTAGGAGACACAGTTGATCAAAGTAGAAAGAGATACTTCAAGGGCCAGGGCAGTGATGAATAGTATCATTGAATTGATAAATAGTAGCTTACACAATTCCAATTTAATTTTTTAGTGTTCCCTAGAAAACCTTCCAAAAGAAAAAGTGTTGGAAAAAAAATGGAAGCAAAATTTGAATACCAAAGAGAAGCAACTCAAAAAATTAAAAAGCCTCAATTGGGATACACATTGGTTCTATTTAGTCAAGCCACTTAGCCAACAAATGGAAATCAAATGTATTGTTGATGTAGCCGATCGCATGATGCTAGAACTCTTGGATGTTGTATACACAGGTCAGTTGCATGCCAGGATGAGTCATCCACCAGAGATCCAAACTATGCTCGAGATTTGTCAATTAAAGCCGCGGGTGAAATAATAGATTCAATGCATATTTTCAAAAGTTATTGCAATTCTATTCTTAACATGAAATCCCATATTTTGGGAAAGGTTGTTCCAACCACCTGAAGCACTTTTTACAAAAAATTTGTTTTATTTGTGCTATAAAGGCCCTTTTATGTCATTTTAGAAAGCGTCCTGAAATTGTATTAAATTAGATTTAAGAAGATATCATTTCAACACTTCTTAATTTACTTTTATAGAAAATAGGGATCAAGGTTCAAACTTGTTGTAAAGGGATTTCAAAAGGACTTGCATTTCTGTATCTTTTTGAAGTTTTCAGAATAGGAAGAGTGAACCAAACTATTACTTCTGTAAGACAATTCAAATACATATGGTACTTTTACCAATGTCTTTTTGTTCCATGTTATGTAATTAAATAGTCTTTTGATTCGATATTGTGGTTATATGTGAATGTTCATACAATTATGCATTATATCACTTTTGAGTAAGCTGGAATTGATATTCTTAAACACATATGCTGAAAATTGATGTTATTATGATATGTGATATGTTTTATATCACTTTGTTTAAATTGATAATCATTCATGCTTAACTTTCTGTAGTCAAGCGATTGATCTTTATTAGCATTTGATTACTAGAAATCATTGTAATCACATTGATATTAGATTACCTGGGTTATATATAGATCTATTTGTATATTTTCATAATTTTACAAATCAAACCATATATCATCTTGTTATATATTTTAGACGCCCATTCATCAAATCACACTTTATTGGGAAATTGGTCCTATACTATCCAGTCGGAGCCACCATACCAAATAGAAAAGGAGCTACTTTAAGGTCTAAATGGGGTTGTTATCCCCTAATGTTGGTGCAACGATTATAGAGGAATCAACATTTTTGGCACTAGAAGGAGGGCCTGACTACGAATGGCGAGTAAATTTAAATCTACAAGCGATTATAAGAGTAAAACTCCCTCACCATCACCTCAAACTTCTCGTTCGCATTCCAAATATCCTATTCCCAAATGAAAAGTTGAAAATAAAAATACAGAGCCCACTGTTGAAATCCTAAACAAGTCAAATATTCTTCTTCTGAACTCCTTGAACTATAATCATTGATCCACAAATTGCAAGGGATTTCAATGTTTGAAGAAGAGTCTGAGTTATCCCAAGGCAGTGTCACTTCTTAATATATCCCATCGCAACTGATAACTAGAGCAATGATCTAAATTTAAACAAGAACGCATAAAATTATAGATACAACCATAAACATGGTGATGCATAAAAAATAATACTTCATTTTATTATTGTAAAATACTAAATATGTTTATAAACAACAATGGAAATAAACCATCTAGGGTGATGGTAGCTTATCTCTGAGAAGAGATGTGGCAACTACATGCCTCTAAACTGTGTTACAATGAGGCTCGAAGGCCTATTTATTATTGAGAAACAATGGAAAGCCCTAAAAATCCAAAAAACTAACCCTAGAAGATGAAACGTCAAACTATGGGCCCCGTTTAGGTAAATTGGAACATCAACTTCCAAGGGTCATAACTTTGCCATACAATCTCCATTTGACATGCATAGTATCTCGTTAGAAAAATCTATCCAAGAACTACAAGTTTGGGAAGAAAAACGTCACTTTATGGACACATGTTGCTCCTAGGTTTCCCAAAAAATGTTTTTAAGGGTGTCAAAACAACTTCGAAAGGTCAAGACCCGAAAGGTTGATAAAAATTGTAAACTGTGCTACAATTAAAGAAACTGAAAAGTTGAAACAAACAATGGTGGGGGTCCAAGTGGACTTGGATGGTGGCCACCAATATCCACCTGGATCATTCCTCCCCCCTAGGAAGCAATGGTCCCCATTGCCTTGAGTTCCTCCATGAGATGGGGAAACTTATGCAGAACTTAATTCCTAGTGAGCCACTTGTCCTTGTTAAGGAGTTGGCTTGCTTTGACAACTCGATATAGCTAGATATTCTACTGGTGAGTGTGTTTGATCTATGTTTCCATGATCCTATCAGTTGTAGCTTGTTCCATGCAATCTGGATTTAACTCTGTCGGTGTGCGCTGTTATGTAGTGTCGGATGTGTCTAGTAATGGTAGAATGTATGGCCAAAGGTAGTCCACATTGAATATTAGGTGCAGGCCAAAGAATGGGGAATGTTGAGCTCAAATACATTGTCTCCCACAACCTTGGTAATGGTATAAGGACCATATCAGAGTTGCCTAAGTTTCTGATAGGCTCTGTTAAGGTGTTCCTTTTGCAAATGTAGCCAAACTTTGTTGCCCACCTGAAACTTGTGTGGCACCCGATGTTGATCATGTCGCTTCCTGTACTTGGCAATTTATTTCTCTATATTGTCATGGATCTGTTGGCGAATATGTTGGATGTGTTCAATGAATCTATTTGCCTTATCTATTTTAGACTGGACATGAGCCAAATCTACATGAGTGGTTGTAAATGGCATGGCCACATCATTGGGACATAGTGGCTAGAATCCCATGTCCACCTGAAAAAGGTTGTGGCCAGTCGAGCTGTGGAGAGCACGGTTGTAGCTGTGTTGAACATAGGGGAGGCTCTCATCCCATGTCTGTGTATGTTTTGAGTTGTACATGCACAGAATATGTATGACCATCCTATTAACAACCTCTTTCTAGCCATCAGTTTGAGGATGGAAGGTTGTGGACATAGTGAGTTTGGTGTCGAGCATCAACCAGAGACTAGACCAAAATGTACTAAGGAACCTGTTGTCCTGATCTGAGATGATAGACTGTGGGATCCCAAAGTGTACCCACACTCATTCGAAGAAGAGTTCAACAGTGGCTTCTGCTATGAAATTCTTCTTGGAGGCAGCCATGATGGCCATCTTTGAGAATCTGTTGACTACCACAAACACACAGTTGTTTCCATGCTTAGTGGAAGGAAGGCCTATCATGTAATCCATGGAGATGGATTCCAAAGGTTGACTAGGAGTAGGCAGTGGGTTATAGAGGCCTTGCTTCTTGATGGTCAGTTTAGCAATGGTGCAGGCAGTGCATGATTTGATGTACTTCCCGACATCCTATCGAAGATTCAGCCAATAGAAATACTTCTCTAGTACTGCCACTGGTTTCTTGACCCCGAAATGTCCAGCAGCCCGACTGTAGTGTGCTTCCCAAATAATCTTGGCATGATTTCTTGAAGGAACACAAAGGTGACCCGTGTGGCATAACATGGCATCTTGGAGGTGAAAATCTGGAACATGCTAACCCTGCAAGAGTGTCTCATATGTGTGGCTGAATTCTGGGTCACTTTTGTAGAGAAGTGGCCAATCAGAAGTCTTGTGCCCTCAAGAGTTGAGCACAGTGGTTAATGCCATGATCAGTGGTTGATTGAGGCAATCTACAACATTATTGGTTCTACCCTTGTTATACTTGATATTCAATTGGAACTGTTGCAAGTATGTGGACCACTTTTGATGGAGATCATTTTGCAATTTCCCTTGGGTCTGTATGAACTACAGTGGTCGGTGGTCTGTGTAGATGATCGTTTCCTTCCCCAAAATGTAATGCTTCCATTATCGGTAGGCCTACACAACAGAATACATCTCTTTTTCATAAGTGGGATACTTACGGACTTTGTTTGAAAGTGTCTCACTGTGATATGCCACTGGATGCTCGTGTTGAGTAAGGACTGCCCCAACAGCATAGTCAGAGGCATCTGCCTTGACCTCAAATGGTTGTTGCAAGTCTGGTAATGAGAGCACTTGTGCCGTGCAGAGGTGATCTTTCAACTATGTGAATGCCTTCTATCAAGATTCAGACAAAAAGAATTTTTCTTTTGCCCGTCCCTTGGTGACTTGACTCAAGGGCCAAGTGATATGAGAAGATCCCAACACGAACCTGCGGTAGAAGTTGGCAAGACCTAGAAAGCTGTGGAGCTCTGTCAGAGTGGTTGGAGATGGCCAATCTCAAATGACATGGATCTTGGTTGGATCCACATGCACCCACTGTTCATCAATGATGTATCCTAGATACTGCATCTCGATCATGCCAAAAGTGCATTTCTCCAAATTGGCACATAACTTGTGTTGTCACAATGTTTGGAGAACCTGTCGGATGTGGTGGAGGTGCTCCTCCCAACTCCGGTTGAAGATCAGGGTGCCATCCAAGTATACCACTACAAATGAGTTGGTGAATGGACGCAAGATGTCATCCATTAGCTTCATGAAGGTTGTAGGAGCATTCATCAATATGAAAGGCATAACCAACCATTTGAAAAGGCCCTCCTTGGCTTTGAAGGTAGTCTTCCACACATCGGAGGGTTCAATTGGTATCTAGTGATATCCTGACTTCAAATCAATCTTGTTGAAATGTTTTGCCCCCTTCAGTTGGTCTAAGAGTTCACTAATCCAAGAGATTGTGTACTTATTACGGACAATGATCTTGTTTAGTGCCTAATATTCAATACAGAGTCTCCAAGTCCCATCCTTCTTCTGTACCAACATGATCGGGCTCCCACAGGGTGATGAACTCAGACAATGTGACCTTTCTACAACAGCTCCTAAATTTGCCTGTTGATTTCATCATTCTCCATAATGGAGCGTCTATAGATTGGTCCATTGGGCAGTGGCACACCTAGGGTCAGATTGATGGAGTGCTTGAACTCGATCACAAACTAAAATTTCAAACATTTCTCTTAGAATTTCCAACATGTACCCAAATTGTCTCAATTTCAAAAGATTTGTCACACTACAATCCTTCCTAAACTTTAAAATCAACAAAATAATGATCATCTTAGAACACTTTAGGACTCTTAATTTTTTTCGATCACAAACTAAAATTTCAAAGAATTACATGTAATCCCTATCGTCCTTGAAGTTTGAGAAACCAAACATCATCTCTATAGACATTCATTATTGTCATCACCATCATCTTAGTCATTGAAATAAATTAATATTGTCAATAGAATTTGGACATAACATTTTATAAAGGTTAGTTCTTTGATATATAAAAATTTAAAGAATCTTACCCAAAATTATTTTTAAAAAAATATTTTTATTTCTCAAAATTTAATCTTTACCTAAAATAGTTTTCTTGCTCCTCCTTTTTTTTCTTTGCATATGGAGCTTTGGGCATTATGGTGGACTAATATAATGCACATTATATATCAAATGATATTTTCTTCATTGTATTTGAAACTCCATTATTTAAAATTTGGACTTTTCCTTCTCCTCTGCCCAGAGACTCAAATATTTAAAGTTCCAATTTTTCATTCTTCTCCCCTGTGTGTGTGTGTTTAAATTCAAATCAAAAGTGGATTAGATCGTTTACGAATTTGTAGGCTTTAATAGTGAAATTGTCACATGGAGGGGTCTCTTGTCTCATACACCAATTTGATGTGTGGTTTGGATATGAACATAAATTAGATTATTGTAGATCTTGAGTGGGCATAAAAATTATGAACATATGTTTCCTTGTAAGAGGTCACACATTCAAACCCAAAGGGAATAGAGTATGTACACCTCCATAGGGTCTCACAAACCAATATAATGCATGGCTTGGTCGTGACCTTAAAAATAGATTATTATTATCATCTCACAAACACACATCTTTTCTTCCTTTATTTATGATATTCTCCTCATAACTTATTTTTATTTAATATTTATTAAATAAGAGTCTAAGTTATCAAGAGAAAATAATTATATAAGATAATATTTTTTTTTGTAACTAGATTAAGCCTATGCTAGGGCTACACAGTGTATTAAATGGAAGAACACTTAAAAAAATAAAAATATTAATCATTTAAAATCATGCATATATAAGACTTATTTCATCAGATATTTATTTAAAGATAAATTAATAAATTATATTTTTTAGTTTTATTTTATCTTTTTATTTATTTATTTATAATAAAAGTATTAAACAATTAAAACTATACATCAAAGAGTTCTTTCATCATATATTTATTTAAGGAGAAAATGATCAAGCAATATTTTTATTATAATGTTAATATTAAGAGTTTTTCTCCCAAACCCAATTTAATTTTAAAGAAAACAAATTTAAAATAGTATCTAAATTAAACTTTATAGGATACCTTAAATAAAAATACCTAAATCATTTGGTAGGCTCACTTTTTTTATTATTTTAATATATATTTAAATATGACTTATGATTAAGTAATTTTTAAATAAGGAAAGAGGACCAACATCTTTCAAGTTACCATGGTGCAATTTGATTGTAGGTGAAGGAAGATTCCCAATTGAGCTTTATGATGTTGACGTTAGGAATCCAAAAGTTGGGTTCTCTATTAATATGTGAGAAAAAATAAACTAGAAATCACACCGAGAGGTGCAAAGGAATTTTGAAAGCTCAAGAATGGTCTCTGCAAGGTTCTTGTGAGCCATGTTGTTTGAGTGGTTTGGGTTTCTTGTGAGCAACAATATAGAGGGGGAAATCGATCTTGGGTTGGAGGAACTATCGGGATTGTTTCATTTCCATTCTTCGCCCATCTACTGCAATTTTATATCAAAGATAAGTCTAGACTCTTAATCATGTATTCACAGATAACTTTTCCCAATGAGCATTGTAAATTGTACATTCATAGATAACTTTTCTCAATGAGAATTATAAATTTTGGATTTTATCCATGAATGATTTTGATGATTTTATGGTTTCCATGCTTTTGAACACATTCTGTTTTGTAACAAGGTGGATTCATTAGTTCAAATTATGGTGGGATGGCATTTGTTTTTCCTGGATTTCTATGTGAGATTCAGTTTTGACTAAGATTTCTTTGATGTTTTATTTATTTGAACCTATACCCTTGTGTGGGATCTTTATCTCCTGCTCCAGTATAATACTTGATTTAATGGGATTTTGAGGGAACTTCTTCTAAATGTTTTCAATAGTATCAAAGATTTTTTCAGTTGAAAAACTTATAAATTTTGCTTCCTTATCTAAACTGTTAGAAATGTCCATGAAATCCCATGCTATAGAGAAAGCTTGGATAGCCTGTTTAATAACATGAAACTGAGATTCCCTACCATCATAAATATAGTTCAATAGCTAGATCAAAGGGACTGCTCACATTTTCCAAGAATTTTTGCTAACAATCTTGTAATGCTCACATATTAGATCTAGGGATTCAACTTGCTACGAGACTGATGTTGAACCTTCAACTTCATTTTGCATATGCCTTGTTTTTTAATTAATTATTTGTATCTATATCTACCCACTTCATATCCTTGATCCATATTCTCCTTTGTTTTCTTAAATGTCAATTTATTTGTCATCCACAAGTTATGCGCATTTTCTCCTATCATTTCTATGATCTCCAAAGATTCTTTAGGAAATTTTAAGTGAAAATATCTGGAACAGTTCATCAATACAATAATTCTTTAAACATTACATGAGCCTATTCCCATAACCCTCATCGAATGAAGACAAAGAGAATAGAATTTATTGTAATTCAATTAGGTTTAACTCTTTCTTGGATCATTTCATTGAAGGCTTTTGAGGCTTGCTTGAAATCCACACTCCCCTTAGAAATGGAACCAATCAAAGCATTATAAGAAACAAAGTTTAGCTTACAACTAGACCTCTTCATTGGCTCAAAGACAATAATAGATTCCTTGCACATACTGTTGTGTCCATAAGAAATTATGAGGGAAGAGAGGGTGTAAATAGTGTTTCCATAACCTTTTATATTGGCTTTACCAAAGACTTTTCATGCAATTACCACTCTCCTATGCCAACCCAAGATGCTAATCAAAATGCTGAACAATTTTTCTTGTTCATTTCTTCGCCTTTCTTGAGAAACTGCCCACTCAAAACATTTAATTTCCTTCTTAAATTATGCTCTATTCCCAAACTCCCTAAGAATATTAAGCATAATCCTCAAAACCAGAAACCTTGGGGGACCAATAGGTCAACAGAGATGCAATATTCTCATTGGGGTGAATGTGGAGAGCTTGGTCCAAAGCTACCTCTACAAGCTTACTGTGTTGTCCTGAACAGATTTTGGGTCTACCAGAATTCATTTTGACACAAAACTAGTGGACCTCCTACATCAAAAATGTGAAACAAGTTCAACCTAGGGTCGGGGATTGAATAATATGTGGGGAACTCTAGACGTGTAGATATACCTCTTCCATTAATGCTTCTTTTGCATGCTCCTCCTACACCCGCACGATTCTATGTGTGCTCCACTGGTGATGATGGCCCTCTTGAAATTCTGGTGGCCTTCCCCTAAGTATTGCACTAGGGAGTCACCCTGGTGTTGAGGTAATTGAGAAATGAGAGTTTGGATGAGTTTAGTTAATGAAGGATTCCATGATTCCCAACTTATTCCTCGCTCTCTTACTCTTCCAATCCTGTTATGAGCTAGATAAATCATAATTTCATGACAAACTATTTTGATTTGGTTACAAGTCGAGTTGTAATTTTGGAGAAAACCAGCTTCAATATGATCCAATTCTAAGGCATGGTTTTGAGGAAAACCTATTTCAATCTAGTTCCAACCATGCTAGTCATACTTTTTAGGAAAACCAATTCCCATCTAATTTTGAGTGTGATAACATCAAAACTAACATCATCAGTACATGTACCTATTAAGTTCTCACCACTTTAGTCTTAATGGAGTTGCACCAGGCACAACAATACATGCACTCTTAAATCATCTAGGCTGGGTCACTGCTAATAAAAGCACACAAGTTTAACTCTTGTGAACAAATCAAATCACTAGGCACAATGCAAACTTATAACTCCATATGGGCACAACGATAATTACGGAAGTGTTGTATTTACCAGCCAATATATCTTATTTCATTTCCCATGGACTAAAAATTATCAAGACAAAATATTCATGCTCGCAAACTACCTAGATCCTAGTGCCACAAACCCACAATGACATGCAACACTACATAAACCCTAGTGCCACGAAATTGGAAAATTGTGGTGTCAATCATCCATAACATAAAGAGATATGGAAAATAATAAATAATATCAATGCGAAACAAGTTCTAAATCTTAACATAATGCAAAAATCTATGAGAAGAAACAAGGTTTAGGTTACAACCAGACCTCTTCATTGGCTGAAAGACAACAATGACTCCTTGCACATACTGCTACGTCCATAAGAATTGATGAGGGAAGATAAGGCGTAAATAGTGTTTCCATAGCCTTCTATCTTGGCTTTACCAAAGACTTGCCTTGTAATTACCACTCTCCCATGCCAAACCAAGATACTAATAAGAATGATGAACAATTTTGCCTGCTCATTTCTTCACCTTTCACGAGAAACTGCCTACTCAAAACATTTAATTGCCTTCTTGCATTCTTCTCTATTCCCAAGCTCCCTGAGAATATAAGCATAATCCTCAGAACAAGAAAGATTGGGGGACCAATAGATCAATAGAGATACAATATTCTCCATGGGGTCAATGTGGAGGGTCTGGTCTAGAGCTACCCTTGCAAGTTTAATGTGTTTTCCTGAACAGATTTTGGGTCTACCAAAATCCATTTTTGACACAAATCTAGTGGACCTCCTACCACAGAAATGTGAACTAAGTTCAACTTAGGGTCAGGGATTGAATAATCTATGGGGAAATCATGACGTGTACATATACTCTTCCATTAATGCTTCTCTTGCATTCTCCTATTACACCCATCATGATTCTATGTACGCTCCACTGGTGATGACGGGCCTCCTGAAATTCTGGTGGCCTTCCCCTGAGCATTTCACTAGAGGGTTGTCGTTATGTTGAGGTAATTGAGAAATGAGAGTTTGTATTAGTTTGGATGAGTTTCTTTAATGAAGGATTACATGATTCCCAACATATTCCTCGCTGGATTACTCTTCCAACATATTCCTCACTGGATTACTCTTCCTCAGATTGGCTTGCATGAACAACTTTTGGACATACGAAGCTCGCAGAGAGAACACCTTCAACATAATAAGGAGAGGAACAAATATATATGAAGTAGCGAGAGAGGCATAGTCGTGACACATGAAACCATAGTGCTAACCTATAGAAACCTAGAGCTTATAATATGGTAAATGTTTTAGAGCACAATATTAATATCAACATAAGAGTCCATATGAATTTCTAAAAATAAACATGATAGATGTAATGTTATAAAATAATGGATCCTAATATATTTGGTTAAAGTACATATCTAGTATACATAAGATAATAGGAAAAAACTTAATTAAGTTAGAGTAAATATGTAATGTAAAATAAGATGGATGCTTAAAAGTATAAATAATGGTTGCTATAATAAATATTATAGACATAGGCATACATAATTTTAGATTCTTTTTTCCAATAAAGTTATATGGCTATATAGCATAGTATTTATATAATAATAATTTATATAGCTTACATAGATTATGAGTTATAAGGAGTGTTGTTTGTGTTATAATGAATATAATATCTATAATAGGTGAGGAGTAATGAATTGTAGTATATGAAGAGAAATATAAGAGAGTGTAGAGGGTGGGAAAGACAAAAAAGGGAGATGAAACTTTAACAAGTATGTCAATGGTATTTAAATATCTTTCTCTGAAGGGATAACTTCTTCTACTCTCAATAGGTTAGGATCTTGCGTCTGCCTCATTAAATAAATAATTGTCTATAAAATGCTATTTGAATAAAATGAAAAAATAAAATAAAAGGAGAAAGAAGAGAAAGAATTCCTATATAGAGCAGTGAAGCAAGCAACTTCACTAGGGTATTGTCAAGGCTTGCTCGCAGTGGAGCAATATTTGTGTCCCTAAAGTGAATCTTATGAGGGGCTATCCAGGCCTGCTAGAAGTGAAGCAACACCCTAGATGAAAACTAAGTCTCTGACAATATGTTTACTTGTGTGTGTGTGTGTGTGTGTATATATATATATATATATGTGTGTGTGTGTGTGTGTGTATATATATTATGTGTGTGTGTGTGTGTGTGTGTGTTATATCTATATATATATATATGTGTGTGTGTGTGTATGTGTTTATATATATATAGATATGTATATATATATATATATATATATATATTATATATATATAATCTTATATAACATATATATATATCTATCTTATCTATATATATTATATCTATATATACATATATATATATATCTATCTATATATATATTATATATATATATATTCTATATCTATATCTATATTCTATATATATATATATATATAATATTATATATATAGATAATATAATATAATATATATATATATTATATTTATATATATATATATTTATATATATATATATATATTATAGACGCATTATCCCCAATCAAAACAACTTTGTTTGACTTGACTTGGTTAAGTGTTCCACCGATAAAGAGAATGGTAGGGACAATATATTTAACACAACCTAAGTGAAGAAGCTATGATGATCAATGAACTGAAAAATACTTCCTAAAGATTTAAACTTTTTTTGCATGAGACAAAGCCCATAGAGATAGTTGGAGTTCTACCAATGTGTTGCAGGTGTTGTAGCTTCTACAACCACCCTAAAATAATTTGCCCATGCTTTATTTTGGAGCCTTCCTTCTATCCATAGGATCTTATGCTTCCTTGTTGCCAAGTATTCACTTTGTGATCAAGAATTATATTTTCTCACTTTTCTTGTGATGTTCTTCTCCTGGGTTGATTTCTTTCAAACACAAGGTAACTCTTAACTTGACCTTGCAGCATTGCTAGGCTTTCCTCCATAAACAACACAATCTTCGAACACAGGCTAGCCTTACCTCCATAAACTACACAATTCTTCTTGGTAGGCTAGCCTTCAACATGAAAACTGTGCAATTCACAATGGAAAATCAACCTTGATGATGGAAGGTATGCAAAACATCTCTTGAGCTCAGAAACTACGCAATGCACTAAGTCAAGAAGTTTCCTAGTCCTCGGGAATCGCACAATCCTTCTCACCAGTGTGAATTAAAATTTTACAAAAAAGAAAAAAATAATAAAAAGGAAAAGGAATCCTTAGAAAATAGGGATTCACTGATTAGTTTCCGAAATGTGCACACTTACAATTTTTCAAACTTTTCATTAAGTGTCATTTTTTTCCTTGATTTTAGGCATGCACGTCATAAACCCTAAACAATCTAGATCTATATAATCGATGCCCCTAGAGATCATTTTGAAATTTGATCTTGGAGCTTTAGCATTCCCAGGGAGATCAAGGAACCTTCGATGGAGTTTGCGGCACTTTTCCAAGTGAGTTTTGCTTTTATTGTCTTTTATCGCTTGGATATTGAGAGTGTTTTTTTTCTTGTTCCTTTTCATAGTTGCTAGTGTTTTAATGTATATTAGGTTGTAAAAGTGTTTCCTTGTTCTGTCATTCACCTTTTACAAGTTTCACAAAAGTTTTCTTGTTTTTTCCCATTGGTGGTTGTTGTTTCAGCGACTCTCCATCCATGTTTGTTTTTCCTTTTTGGATGTTAATCCTCTGCACTTCTTGTAAACCAATATATGTATACTTAGTCAAATCTACACTTTAACATGCACCATCACTAAGATCTTCTTATTTCCCACACTCTTACCAGGCAGATCTACTCATCCCTTGGCAATGCATCACCTTGTATAGTTGGGCATTGCATAAGCCTCAAGCTCAAGATACAAGCTTTGCCTCTGAGACTAGGCAACTCGCAATACCATGCTAACCCAACTATGCACTGTGTAGTTCCAGGAGTCAAGACTTCATCCTTGGCCACTGAGTCTACACCATGCGTAGCCTCCACCTTAGTCTGCCCTGGTTGAATTGCACATTGCATAGTCTCTAGCCTCATGCTACATCACTGGCTGTTGAGACTGTACAATGTGTAGTTCCTTCAACTCGTCTCTCTCCCTCCACTCCATAGTTGCAAAATTTTTGCAGTCAATCCATGTGTTTTTTTTAATTTCTCTTGGTTTGTATGTTGATTTTCTTAAGCTAATTTACATCTTCCATGACTGAATGTTCCTCCCACAGGTATTGCAAGTGTTCAACACTTCTCTTCATAAGTCACTTTTATCATGGAACAGAATAAATCAACTTCAAAGGATACCACCGAGAGCGTCACCAGGAAGGAAGTTGAGAGTATTCCAGTTTAATCATAAACTCAACAATTTGTAGAAAAGTAATAATGTATCACATGGTAGAATGTGAATGAAATTTCTCAACAAGAACCTTCAAATTAAGATCTAGAAGATCGATAGGTATATGTCAATGTCTATAAATCATTGATACACATGATTTCATGTAGATATCCATCTTTTACATGCATAGACGTTGTTAGATAGATACTATCCCATAAAGATCCAAAGGCTATGACTCTCACTAGTGCCAGCGGAAAAAGACTTTCTTCTTTTCTTGCAGTAGACGATCATCTCATGTACCATTTTCTTGAGCCAGAATCATTCATGGATTTGTGCTTCTATTCAAAAACCAAGTACTTAAGCACCAAGAATATTGTTAAAGGCTAGGTGAAAGAGCCAAAAAAATTCCATCAGAGACCCACCAACACTTATAAGATAAAATATCTTAGGAGCGCATATCATCTCTCGAGCTCTTTAAGTTGTAGAATCTACAACCAATAGAGCACCGATACATTTCCTGAATGGTGGAAATTCTTACTGAAATAGATTGTCAATGGTGGTAAAGAATTCAATTGGTTGTATTTGTTCGCTCAATAGTTGTAGATCCATGTACATAATTCCCTTAGTCCCCCCAAGGGAGGGAAAGCTAGATTTTATATGTCTACCTATCTACTTGACGTAATCTACACACACAAGTCATTTCTTGGAATGAATTGCACATGGACACCATGAGAGCCTACTATCTATGTTTATTACAAGCCTCTTTTGGATTTCAGTGAGAGAAGAGTAATGGAGAAGCTAACTGATCACTTGCTCATTCCCTTGTACAAGTTGATCTTTGAGGAAGAGCCACCTTGCATGTCACATGGGGCAATGGAAGTAGTGTTGGAGATGGCATATTGGCTTGTGTCCCTCAATGACACTTTCCTCAGGCTGTTTGGTGGACAAAAGTCTTTTCAATTTTTTATTGGGCGATTAGAGAATCAAGGTGATGAATTTTTAGCTCAAAATTGAAAATCCCCAAAAATTCTTGAAACCAACATCAAATCAAATTTCTCGTCATTTTGAATCCAACAACGTTTGTTTAACCTCAATCTGAGACCGTATGCTCCAGATATCATGTTCTGATCATTTTCCCAAACAGGTAAAATGTGAGCAAGCATGTTGATTGGGTTGACCGTACTACTGAGTTAGCAGGGTGACTGTACATGTATGATCCAACCAGATGTTAACACTTGCCATGTTCTAGTTCGTTGGGTTTGGTGCATGTGGTCGAAATATGATCGATGGTTAAGTTTGTGAGATGGACCTATGAATGGGAGCCACATGGCCTAGCGGGGGGTTGCCACATGGCATCTCAGTATTGGTGCAAAATTTTGTTATCGACTAAATTGCCTCTAGGGGAATCGAACATGAGACCTCATGTTGGACAACACATCACCTTACTGCCATGCTACAAAGTGATAATTAACATATGTATTAGCACATTTTTATTTAAAATATAACTGAATTCATATTGGGGGATGGGGTTTGGGCTAAGCCTTAGCTGCCAGTCTCCCCACACCCACGAGATCACATATGGGGGAGCCAAGGGATTAGCCTTGACCTCAGCCCATGGTTTTGGCACGCTAGTCACCTTACTACAAGACTGCACATATTATCTGGAGTGGAACAGTTGAAAGCCCTAAGGAATGGGCCCATCCCATAGTCACCTCACCACCATGGAACCACAGACAAGGGCTCAATGGAAAGTATGAAGTCTAGGACCCATGCCAAGCCATATGGCCTTTTGCATTACCAATGGTGTAGAGATTTTAGTGCTTAGAGAAAGGTTCTACAAAGTGGAGGCTAGCCCTAGGGTCATATGCTGCCATAGGTAGACATGTCAGTCGATTGAGGCTTGTGATGGGTAGGGAAGGCTATTGATCTAGCCCTTGCACACTTCACACCATAGGTGACCACATCCCCATGTTAAGGGTGTTAATTGACGGGGGTGGGCGTTAAGGCCTGATCTAGGTGGATCTCTAAAAAGTACTAGTGGCATGGTAAGAAGGCTCAAAAATCAAAATGGAAAAATCTAAATAAACTTAGCATCCGATTGAAGTGCTTGTCATTATGATTCCATCGATACAAATGACACTCAAATCTCAGCTCATATGAGGAAGTTAGAGAAATTGAAAGTTCACATTTGACTTAGACAGGTGGCAAGAGAAGATGATGTGGCAGGATCCTTTAGGGAATGAGGAAACACCAAGTGGTAGGTTGAATTTCATTGATCGCAATCACAGAAGCCCATGGGTAAAGAATCAGCCCCCAACACTACTAGGTTGCGATTTGTGATATCGCAATCACAGATCGAAAGTGGGTAGCGGTAAAGAATCGGCCCCAATGCAAGCTAGAGTGCCATGCGATATATCACAATCATAGATCACAAGGAAAGCAGTTAAGGAATCGACCCCCAATAGATTCAGGTTGCGATTTACGATATCACAATTGTAGATCACAAAGGGAAGTGGTCATATGGAGAATCACCCCGGGTCTATTGATTTGCAATTTGCGAAGTTCTTCTGAACCCAATATATTATATGTTTAATTTTAATAGTCCATGAGGTCTACCTTTATCCTAGGCCGCTTGTCGCAAAGGCCAGGTTTGTCTATTGATTGAAAGCACTGATTCTATGTGATTAAATGTGTGGTTCAGAAGTGAAAAGGTTTCGCTATGTTTGGCAGGTTGTTACTTGTGTGCTATGAGGGTCTGAGATTCTTGGTGAAGAAACCACCCACCTACTACACTTATCCTTTGCTAGGAAATGCTTGGGATTGATTTATCCACTGGCATAGAAGTTGAAAAACCATTGCGTACAGTTGTAACCTGACCTGGTAGCAGGCCAGAACCTCTCCTTGAGAAACAGGGAGGTTCTGAGATAGTGCAGAAGCTTCATTTGTCTGAATTGGGTGCTCGGATAGGCGATTTTGCACAATTTTTCACTAGGATTCTGGCGGTACTATCTATTTCTAAGGTTGGCCTCTCCATTCTTTATCCAGCTTGGAGGTATAAGGATTTTAAGTGAATGTTTCTTGTACTTTATATCTTTTTATGCCACTTAATGAAGGAAGTCCTCCCCACTATTGAGCAGGGCCCGAAGATGTAGTCCAAATTGGATGAACACCGCAATCAAATATTTGTGTCATGTTTTGATGCTTATATTTCTATTTCCACATTGTTTTATGTTATTTTAAGTTCCATTGTTAATAAGCTTTGTTTCATGTAATTTTGATGCATATATAAGTAAAAGAGCTTGGATCAAGTTTGGTATCAGAGCAGGTCTTTGTCGATGTGAATTGCGTGATTATATGCTAACCTGGAACAAGTTGTGCAGAGGTGAAGGAAATCTTGAGTCCTTTGATTCTGAAGCAGGATGTGCACAGTGAAGAATAAGCATGGAAAATGAAGAAGCTCATTGGGAAGAGGAACATTATTTCTGTAAGGTATTCTACAATATGGTAGATAAAGTGGACAAGTTGTTTTGAGAGTATGAGAAGGAACTTGGGCATAAGAAGAAATATGTTGATGACAATAGATAAAAAAATCATGAAGGTGGTGGAGAAGAGCCTCCTCCCTCTCCTTCTTCAAGTGATATTTCTCATCACTCTAATCACAATTCTAAACATACATCTAGGAAACCATTCTTCAAGCTACATGTAAAGTTTGACCTGCCCAAGTACAATGGAGAGTGTAGTGCAGAAAAACTTAACAATTGGATAAGACAAATAGAGGTTCATTGTCGTATTCAGCAGATCCAAGAAGATGAGGCAAAGGTCCAATTAGCATCTCTTTGGCTTGTTAGTGTCAGTATTTTCATCTTGCCATTAGTGATCAAAAATCCTCTTTTCATTGCATATTAGGGTCTCATTCAGAAATTTTATCATTCCACTAGGTTGCATTCCAAAATTCACTTGCTGATGGTAGTCCTAAAATAAAAAATCACCACTCTCCCTCAAATTTGATTACTTGCTAGAAGACTTCCATACCTTGCTGAATATCCATTATCCATAAAGTTAATGACATCATGCCATCACATCAATCATGTCATCAAAAGTTAATCTAGTCAAGGTTTTCATTAGGTCATTAGGGTTTCAAGGTCTAATAAAACACCATTTCCATTGAATAATGTCAGCAAGTCTGATAGTGAACAAATAACATCTCTACACTATCTGAGGATGATTTGTAAACATAAATTCTTATTTCCGCATGTAATTTTTATTTTAAATGCCAATTCTTTTATATTTTCACTATGTAATTTTATGTTGTTCAATTTGGAATCAATTCATGACTCCCAAGCTACCAACTCAAAGTTCAACATCCCAATTATCAATATGTAAAAGTCAAATGATAGCTAAACTAGAAGAGCTTTCCAATGAGCTATCATGACCTCAATTTGGAGTTGAGGGAGGCTTCCAAAAGTTTCCTACAAGAGCACACTACATTTTTGCACCCGCATTATACACTTTTTGGACAGTATTGGGATAATTTATTTTTTATGGGTTATACTTGATCATTTGCAGTGCTTTATAGGTTCATTATGTATCCAAGAGAGATATATTTCCCACTAGCTAGCATGAGATCAATTTGGACTTCAAGAAGGCACTCAAAAGTTGATTTGAAGTTAGCATTGTGCACCTATTCATTACGCTATGCACCTACCTGAATTGCTCACCAAGCTTCAAAATAGCGTGCCATCACTATAAACTTTCATCAAGGCCTTGTTTCACCATCTTGGAAGTGAGTATGACAAGTTTCTTGCCTCCTTGCACTCCTAAACAATGATTTCTTGGTGTTTTGATGTTCTATGCAAAATTTGGTGTCTTCTTTACTATAAACCTTAGTTTCATTCCTATTTTTCAAACATACTTCCTAATACTTTCACAAACCCTTCCTACATATCTAAAAATGCTATTCCTACCATCTCCTTTCCCCAAATATGTTTATCCCCTAAACCCTCAGACCTAGGTAATTCAATTTCCTAGGCTCCCAAATCCCTATACCTATAATAAAATACCTATTGGCAAATCCCACAAAATTTCTACTCCCTATCACCTCCCTCAATTTGATAGTCCCTTCCCCCATCTCCCTAACTTTTTCCATCCCATTACGCACTTCCTAAACATACATTTCACTCCTGATTCATCTCCCTAGGTTTTTAGACACTAATAAACCATGGAAGAAGAAGAGAACAAAAGGTACAGTGAGGAGGAAGATAGACTGGAGGAGGAATATAGACAATAGAGAATGACATACAAAGGAGGATGGCAAAACACTATGCCAAGAGAAACAGGATTGCAAGGTGAAAACTTAAGAAAGGCCAATGCAGAAATTGAAACCATAAAAATGAAAAAAGAGGAAAGGAGGCTTGATACCCTTGCTGAAGCCTCACTCCATGGATAACCCTCATCATTAGTCATCACTCAGCAAATTTTGACAATTTTTGCTTATTTTTTGCAAATTTAGGAAATTTTGTGCATTTCAAGAGAGTTTGGGACAACGAGAATGCTAGGCGCGCAACACCCTAGGCACTGTGCTTTTGTTTGAGGAACTTTTTGGCCAAATGAAGACCACCAGTAGATGAAAACTTATGAATACATTCTAGAGAACAAATTTTCTGGGCTTGTTTTGCACAACTGGCAGGTGAAAAGGTGAAAAAACACACAAAACATCAATGTTCTACCTCCTTTTGTACCTTGGCATTGTGCGCTGAGAAGTCTTGGGAGTAACACTTTTTGAGGGGTAAAATCAACTCCAACAAGCTATCTTGAGCTCAGTTTGAACATCAGGAAGGCACTCAAAACTTGTTTGCAACATGAAGGTCATGCTTGGCACAAAAATGGCACGTTTGACAAATTTCTGGTATTTTTCAATTTTCACTGCAAATTTGATTTTCTTCTTGGGAAATCAAGTTTTTACTTTTGTAATTGATGATTTAAATGTAATTATGTTGTTTTTACTATTACCTAGGGTAAATACATTAGGTAAATAGACTCAATAAAGTGTAGTGAATCAGTTCACTTAAGTTAGGGATGAGTCACTTGGACCTCCCTACACTTTAACTTTTAGCTCATTTTTTGGTGGAACTACTCCTCTCATGGATACGACCCCTGAGGATGGGAAATATTTTTTGAGGTCTATATCTTGTACTTTGACTCATTACATGGGGGGAATCAGTTGGATGTTTGACTTTTGATCAACAGACACTATTTTATCAGAATTTGGCTAGTTTTAATAATTGAGTTACAACCATTTCCTTGGGATACTTGTGGTATGAACATTTAGCATTGTTTCTTCTATTGTCACATATGTTTGAATGTATTTTTTATTCCAGCAATCATTTCCTATCTATTTTGTGATAGTTTTCGAGTTGATGAACAAAACTCATGAGTTTTCATGCTCTGTTTTGGGGAAACTTTCACACTCTGTAATCATTTCTTTAGTTTAGGAAAAATTCATGTGTTTTCATGCTTTTCCTAGCTCCTCATCAGTCTAATTCATCCCACAAAAATACCCTTAAGTGTTAGGTTTTCTTTCTACCCTGCCCCTTTGAATGTTTGCAATCATATCTCATCTGTCGTGACCTAGTTCTTGACCTAATCCTCATCCGGGCGCCAATCAAGCAAAAAAATGCCTCTGCACTTTATACCTAGCCTAAAACCCTAATCCATCCAACTCTATTGGCTATGATTCTCTAGAGAGGCCTCTCTGGCATAGTAGGGCTAGCTACTTGTTGCGTTGTGTTATATTCTTTCCACATCTAGCCCACATAATTAACCAAGGGGTTAAAAGGGGGGCGAAGCCCCCCCTTCGTTGCGCCGATTGTGTAGCAGGGGGATTCACAGGGGGTTTGAGGGGTTAAGTTGGGTAAACCTCCCTATGGTTTTGTGCATGATTTTCACACATGGTTTTGGACCCAATGGTTTTCGGTCCATGGTTTTGGACATGATGGTTTTCAGTCCATGGTATTGGATGCTTCAGCATGTATAAATATGTATTGTAACACTGAAAAGAAAATACTGAAAAATGAAGCTGGTAGTCTTGTTTTTGGGATCCAAGTTAAAATCTCTGCGTATATGTGTTTTATGTGTTATGCTCTCACATTGTTTAATTTTTGTGTTTTTGGAATTCGTATGCAAGTAATTTCTGTACGGGGTTAAAATCTACATTTGGTATCAGAGCAGTTTCAATTTCAGGGGGGCGCCTTTGTTGCTAAGGGGTTTCTCTTAGGCCTATGGTAGACCCCATTCAATGGGAAATCTGCGGGATTGATTCTGGTGGTGAAAGAAGATGACAAGCAGTGGAAAGATAGAGATCGAGAAATTTAATGGTCAGAGTTTTGAATTGTGGAAACTCAATATGGAGGACCTATTGGTGGATAAAGATCAGTGGATCATGGTAGATCTGGGTACTAAACCAACAGGAGTGTCTGATGAAGAATGGAAGAAGTTAGATCAGAAGGCAAAGAGTATAATACGATTATGTGTCTCAAATTCAGTATTGTCAAATTTATTAGAGGAAGCTACGATGAAGGAATGGTGGAACAAGTTAGGTACTTTGTGCCAACCTAATTCTCTGGTGAATAAAATATTCCTACAAAAAAAGCTATATAACCTGAGGATGAATGATGGAGACTCAGTGGCAGAGCATCTAAATGTGTTTAATACTGTGCTAAGTCAGTTATCGTCTATTGATATCAAAATTTCATATAAAGATAAGTGCATTAGTTTGTTTTGTTCTCTACCAGATTCATGGGATAGTCTGGTTATTGTAATAGGTAGCAATGTAACTGCCTTGCAGTTTGATGAAATAGTCTCATATTTGTTGATGGAGGAAATGAAATAGAAAAATATGGGGAGCCATAATGGTGATTCCTTGTCTATACAAGGATAGTCCCAAAACAGAAACAAAAATAAGTCATTGAGTGAGAGATGTAAATCTAGAGGGAGATATAAATCTCTAGGAAAACCTATAAAGCTGGTGTGCTGGAAATGTAGAAAGGAAGGGCCCTATAAAAGGGACTGTAAATCGAAATATCATGACAAAGGAAAGGGATCTGATGATGCTCCTTATGCAGAGGCGAAAAACACCTCAGATGAAGGTGGGGATGTGTATTTGGCTTATTCAAGTACACATGTAGATCATGCGGCATGGTTGATTGACTGAGGTGCATCCTTTCACTTCACTCCCCATGGAGAGTGGTTTTGCGAGTACGAGAAACACGATGGTGGTGATGTCTTCTTAGGGGATGATAAGAAGGCTAGAATCATTGGTTGCAGAAAATTAAAGTTGAAGTTGCAAGGTGGAAGGGTTAGAACACCTCCGAGTGTTCTACATATTCCTACATTGGCCAGAAATCTGATTTCTGTAAGCAAGTTGGATGATGCAGTTGTAAAAATAGTTTTTGAGAAGGATACCTGCAGGATAGTTCAGGAGCACTAGTATTGATGTGGGGAGTTCAGATTGGAACTTTGTACAAGCTGCAAGGTAGCACTATTGTTGATGGGTGCAATTGTTATGTAGTTCCTGAAAGTGAAGCAGAAAATCTAGTGGTCTCTGGAGAGAAAACCATGCTGTGGCATGAAAGGCTTG
>APFE031690928.1:860-20567 GCA_000404065.3 Pinus taeda
CCTTTCTGACTTAAATATAGTTGTACTTTGGTGGATTTTATGCTTGTAGTTGTCTCGGTCTTTGCATGTGCAGGTGTCCATTCGCGAGGATCGCTAGGATTGTGACCTGCTGAAGCAAGGGAGCCGAAGGGTCAACTCTACTTCGACATTTGCGTTGGATTCCAGGTTGGTCTTCATAATCCACCTTTTAGTATACAACTAGGAACTTGCATAGTAGCGTGAATTGATTGTTGCTAGACCCATTTTGGGCTAGTGGGATCGCCTCTGTCCGCAGAGGGGATTTACTTGTTCAACAGGAATCAAAGCCACAAGAGGAGATTAAAAAATACAGTAAGATCTCAAGCCAACTTGATATTTGATAACTTAGTCAAACAACTTAATCTTGAAACCATTTTACATCCCATGCCATATCCATTGGGTTGGATATGCAAGGACAAAAACTTACAAGTTACAAGAAAATGTATTCTTCGGTTTGCAATCACAACAAACTTCATTGACGAAGTTGAATTAGATGTTGTACCACTTGATATATTAGGAATTGTTTTGGGTAGTCCTTACCTATATGATAGAAAAAAAATCTTCTATCGTCATGAAAACAAGTACCACTTGTTCAAGGATGGTGTGGAATATATTGTGCGAGATCATCGTAAGAAACTAAATCTTTCATTAGTTAATGCAGGGCAAATGAAAAGACTAGTGAATTCAAGCAAGAATTTAGTGCTTCTTATGATCAAACCCAATGTTGATATTGATTATGAAGTGTTAGATGGTTGTAATTCAAATTTGAAAACTTATTTGGTTGATGTTGCTAACCATGATGATGAGGTGTTTTAGAAAGTAAAAGCATTTCCTTCCAAGAGGAGAATCCAACATGAAACACCATTGCAACAAAAGTGTCTTCTTTCTAACATTGACATGCATCAGATGTGAAGAGGGGAAAGTGTAGAAATAACAAAGAAAATCTGAGGATTGAAGAACAAAAGGATCATCTGACCATCTCCTTTAACATGTGGTGCACCCCTTGTTTTGGTGTCCAAGAAGAATGGTAAGCATTTCATTTAATGGGATTCAGGAATCGGTTTTCATCAATGTAGAGTTGTTGAATGAGACATATGGAAGACGACATTCAAAACCAAGCAAGGTTTGTTTGAATGGCTTGTTATTCTTTTTGGTCTTTTCCATGCTCCTACCACTTTCATGCATATGAAGCAAGATGTGATGCAACCAATTCTAGACATGATAGTCTACTTGGATGACATTTTCATTTTCAGAAAATTTCATTCTGAACATGTCATGTATGAGAAAGAAATACTTGATGTCTTATGTCAAGAACATTTGTTATTGAAGATGTCAAAGTATATGTTGGATAAAACTTCTTTGATGTACTTGGGCCATGATATTGGAGAAGATGAGCTGAAGTTAGACTTCTCCAAGATTGATGCCATTATGGATTGGTCAATGCTCAAGATAGTCATTTGGATAAGAGGTTTTTTGGGAGTAGCCCAATGTTGGAGGAAATATTTTGTCAAATTTTCTTCTATTGTAACTCATTTGCATTCTTTGATAGTTGTGCAAAAGGTCTTCCATTGGGGAGGAAAACAACAAGAGGCATTTGATGCATTAAAACAAAAGATTAGTTCAACCTTTATACTTGCTCTTCTAAACTTGAAAAAGTCATTTGAGTTTCAGATTGATGTATGCAACTATGCCATGGGCGCAGTCTTTATGCAATGTGGTAAACCCATTTCTTTTCATTAAGAAATTTTCAATGGTGAAGTGTTTAAGTTGCAACGACAAAGGCACTTCCATTGGATGGGTTTTCTTCTACTATTCCACTCGGTCAAAAGGTATAAGGAAGGTATAATCGACAAGTTTGTTGATGTACTTTCTAGGCCTATAGTTTGTATAACTACTTTCCTCAAGCATCATGTCATTTTACATGAAAGTTATGTTCAGAAAAACACACACTTTCAAGATGTATATTCAAGCTTGAGTCAAAGGAATCAAGTAGAGGAATTTGTTTACCATTCACATCATAATGTGTTGTATTATCTTGGTATGATGGATGTTGCTACTGATAGTAACATGGACAAAGCCAAAGAGTTCATTGAATGAATCCAAATGGTACATCAAATAATGCAAGATCAGCTTGAAAAGGGAAAAGGCAAGTACAAAGCAAGGCATGACAATCATCGTGTAGATCACAAGTTCCAAGTCAATGATAAATGGATCAAGATTGGAAAGGTGAGGAAACTATACCCTCACCTGCTGGACAACTGAAAGTGATATTTTGGGGTCCATAAGGCTTCCGTGGGGAGGAGTGATAAAGTGCTCAAAATAATGCTCAAAAATAAAAGTTGTCAGAATGGGGTGGAACCTGAACGACCATGTAGTGCTTGTCATTTTGAATTTGGTACAACTCGTTTCACACGAAACAGACATTGTATGCTCCCAGAAACACATTATGTTTGTTTTCCTAAACAAGCAAACTTGGTGTAGGAGCTGAGAGGGATGCTGACTGGGCATCCGTATAGCCTAGTCTGAAAAAATAATATGTGTTCGAATATTATATGGAATATCCTCTAAATATTCCTTGTAGGTGGTGAATCAGAAGGTGACAAGTGTTAGAATTTAATTGGTTCGCAGTTAAGGAAATAAGCCCCTAGCGTACTTGGGTTGTGATGCGATAATCGCAATCGCACGTTGTCGAAATGCAGAGTCCCATATATCTATTATCCCCTGGCTTCGCCAATTGAAAATTGATATGGATCCTGGATGCGATAAGATTATGGGCTCCAGTTAATAGTTCCGTCGGGTCCGCCATATTGCAATCGCATATCGCCCCGCCGCGTTCACAGACCATAATACCGTCGGTTCTCAGTCGATTACGATCTGCGATGGAACAATTGGTGCTGATAATTTATGGCCACTGCATGTCCTCCGAAAGGTGAGTTAAAATAATGGTTGGCAAGGCAGGTTGGAGGCCGGGCTCGATTGCACGACCTCTCGTCTCACAATGTCGAGGCCTACCGTTGCACTCACATAATGGTTCTTACCGTGTAACGGTTGCAGGTCAAATTTAACGTTTGTTGAATGCAAGGTTGGGGGGAGACTTCCAGCGTAACCACCGAAGACCCTCCCATGTGAACAGACAATCCATTACTCAAAACAGTTACAGTCACCGTCAACCTTAATCTCTAGACCCTAGACGCATCATGTGACCGGTAGGGGTGACATTTTTTATAACCGCTGGCGAGGTTATGGGCTAAATTAACCATCCTACAAATTCGCTTGCCACGCAGTGAAATTTTCACCCAGTTAGCACTTTTTGGGGCGAAATTTTAGGATCATGCCAGATTTGGAGCAATTTGTGGAGCGAATAGTGGGCTAACTAGGAGAGGTCATACTTCTTTAGTTTTTGACCAAAATGGATGCAAAAAGAGGCTGGGGTACCATTTTTAAACATGTTGGACTCATTGGAGCAGGTTTCAAAAGTATTTGAGCATTGTAAACACATATTTTTACACTTTTGAGCAAAATAAAGAGGCCCAAGCCATTGGAAGCTGGACCAAGGAGACGTAGCCCAGGAGGTGTGAACTCCTTTATCATGTTCCTATTGTAATGTGTTTTTGATGTTGCTCTATACATGTTTATGCTATGGTTCAGTCTCTTATTTATGTTAAATTTCTCATAAAATTAACATAAAAACTCATCATTTCACTTGCAAAAATTCATGAATCCTTAAGCACAATGAAAGCATTTTGTTTCTAATTCGAGCAGGATCTTAGCACAACAATCTAATATTCTAAATTAGATCTAGGATACATGGTAAATATTGAATGTGAACACCTCAATTGAGCCCTGGATTCCCTTGGCCGGTAATGGTAGGATACATGGTAATGCTCAGTGGTGAGTACCCTTGATTGGGCCTAGAAATCCTGGGATGGGATACACGATAAAGCCCAAAGGGTGGAGTCCTTATAGGTCTAGGAATCCCTTGAACAGTAATGGAGGGATACACGGTAAAGCCGAGAGGTTGGGATGGACAAATTCCTCACAGTGTATATGGAGAGATCCGGTGGCATCCATGCTTGTTTTGGCCCTGTGATCAGGTGACGATTGCTGTAAAGCTTGGTATTGTATGTTTATTTTTTATGGCTTGGTGATTCAGTGGGGGTTGTGGTAAATTCTGGTTCTATTGTTGAGGGTGAGGTGGTGTAGCCTTGGGAAGCCCTGGTGATTTTGGTGATAAGTCCCATATTCATGCTTGGAATATGGCATGGGGGTGATTCGCTGAAGAGAGGCTTGGCTCAGCTAATACATGGTCGGGTGGAACGTGCTAGTCCCATATCAAGTTGGATTTTTCATTAATTAATGAGAAATATTTTTCCTTGGTATTTTATGAGAAAATGTACTGGTCCATATGAGACATTTATGGCTAATGCATCCTTCATATTTTTGTTGGTTATATGCTGGTTATGAGCATGTTATATGACAGTGATGATGCATGGCTCTCATCATGTTTTGATTTGTAAATGAATGTACAATGAATATATGACCTAATAGATGATAATGTAGCTAATGTGATAAGGTATTAATGCTTCTTAGCAATTCTCAGATAAGTATGCAACCCCTGTGCTCAAATATGTTGTTATGACCTATAGAATTCTTATTTGTGACATGTTTGACGAAATGCATGCCATGGCTAGTAGGGGTCCATTCATGTATTTGCTCAAGTCTTTGCATTTGTATCATTGTTTCGATGCTACTTTTCATTACTAAAAGTTTCATGGAGTTCTAGGCAATGGCTTGAGTCCCGACCCTAAAAATGTGGCACAGAATCTGGTGCCATAGGCTTAGAACTAGCTGGAAAGGACCCCAGTCACATGCACGCCCATGATGTGAGAGTGACTAGAGATCCCAAGTTGCATGCATTCCCATGCCATGGGAGAGACTGAGGCTCTAGGGTAGTGAAGCGTCAAGTTTTTGCAGGGATTGATCATCTGGAAGGGCTGGTTGGCTCCTGTAGGTTTTGTGGTCGGTGCAGAAGGTCAGATTGGTTGTGTTATGTCAGTTCCACATCCTTAAGGTGACCTATAAGGTTGAATCAGATTGTAGTAGCCTCTCATCACCTGTTTACCCCAACGGATCGGTTAACTTGGATAAATGTGGGAGGAGGGTGTTACACAATCATCCCCATGCCATATTCCAAAGATGAATGTGAGACTCTCAACAAAACAACCAGGCTTCCTCAGGGTTTACTACAATCCCACCAAAACCAGTCAAGGGACTCCTAGGCCCGCTACAAGCATCTACACAACTAGGCTTTATCGGAATCCCGCCATTACTGGTCAAGGGATTCCTGGGCCCAAACAAAAACATACACTACCAAGATTTATCGTTATCCCGCCAAAACTAGTCAAGGGATCATTAGGCCCTAAAAACGATTGGATGCCTCTGGATTTCTTCCCCAATACCTTGAGGAATTTTCCCATCTCCATCCTCAGGATTTACCGCAATCCTGCCAAAACTATCAAGGGATTCCTAGGCCCCTGAGAATTTTCCTAATACCACTTCACTTGTTTCCAAAACCATCCAACAATCCAAAGCTCACCTAAATGAAAGAACCCCATCACACCATGACTATCTAGACATCGTAAGGCAAGGTTGAAACCACTGTCACACCTAGAAACACCCATGCCAATGACAAGGGAACCAAATACACACATGCATGTACCATGCATGCCAAAACTAGCAGGGAGATCATATATGCAACTCGATACATGCAAAGCAATCCTGCCATAGCCGCTTGATCTAAATTTTCATTGCTTGATCCTTGCTTTCCTTTCTTTTCTTGTTCTTCCTTTCCCTTCCTTTTTCCAATGCTAGAGTGCTCCAAGAATTCTCTATGTGTGCAAGAGTATGAGAGAGAGAATAGAGGGAGAGATCCAAAACTGAACTAAAAAAAGGTTGTACTGACAAAACCCATTAACTAATCCTCATAATACTTTTTATCATTGAGGCCTCTATTTTCTTCTTTTTCCTCTAATTTTCTTTCAATTTACCTCACATGCAATCATGTGACCTCTCACCTTCATTTTCTCCTAATTTCCTTTATTTTCATAAATAAAATGCCAATTAATGCCTTTTTGTCTTTTCAATGCATTTTCCAATTACCCCTTAGCCATAATAACCAAATTAACACCCACTATGATGGTTTGCCCAACATTTAGCTTGGAATACGTGTCCCATGACTTTGGTCTTATTTTTCCTTTATCAAGTTAATTACATGAAGTTTTAACCCGTGGTTGTTACAATTTTTGGGCATGTGGTATTGATAATCCATGGTATTGGCTCATGGTATTGTAACAAAACCTATTCACAAGTTTATAATATCAATGACAAAGTGGGGGTGAATTTCCATGGTTAAAAATATTGTCATATTGTTATAAAATACTTTGATTGTGAAAGAAGTTATGTTATTTAGGAATGTGATATTGATAAGGCATGGTATTGACACATGGTATTGTAACAAAGTTTATTTACAAGTTAATATATCCACGTGTTATAGACATATTTGGGCACTGCAACCCAAATCACATATGTCGATAAACCAAGGGCTCTTAAACCCATAAAAGTGTCGTTTCACACCCTAAAGGATCATGGTCAACTGATTACATCATTTCCTAGAAGTTCCACCTAAAAAACCACTTAGAACTGGCCAAAACTAGACCATACAGACTGCTCCATGCTTAGGGTGCGATGCATACTGGCTGCTACACTAGCAAGGTTCAATGCATACTGAAAGATCCTTTTGTGGGGTGCGATGGGCGAAAGTAGACAAATGGCAGAGACAGTTTGCTAAGTGGAAAGCTAGAGAATCTTTTAGAAACTTCTCATATGACACTTGCCTCTCTGAATTCGCCCAGGGATGAGTAAGTGATCATGAAATCTCCAAGTGGAACCAAGAACTATTAGTGAAATGACACTAATAAAAAATCTAGAAGCTGATTCACCCCTCTGTAAATATCTATAAATGGATCCCTCATCTGAGAGATCTAAAGGCTGGAATTTTGTAATTTGTAAGGAAGTACTGTTGGTTTCTCTTTGAGAAGAAACATTGTATTGTTGGGTGATCTTTCTTTTCATGAGGTGAAGAGGGCTTTCATGCTGGGAGGATAATGCTAGATCAGACAACTGGGTTTTAATCCTCTCTTCTATTTCTACTATCAATAAAGTTCTTTAAGTTTCCCTCCATATAATCGTGTATTTGTGAATTTTGTTATTTGTAGATGCAATTGTATGGTTGATGTATTTTTTATTCTACATTGTTTATGATATCATAGATCGAGATGCTTTGATAGTGTTTTGTTGCTTTGCCTCTACAGGTATTCTCTAAAGCAGGACAAGTAGGAGAAGAGTGGCAAGCTCTATCAGGGGAGAGAGGAAACAAGCAAGGAGCTAAGTGGAAGATACGGGTTTGTCCCCTTTGCTTCTCTCTTATCTATCATACATAAAGGAAATCTTGAAGCGCTTTGAATTGTTTGTTTCTAAGATAGCTATCTGTCGTAGTGGGACTAGTAGATCGAAAAGACACTAGTTTTTTGGGAAACGAAATGGCGACTCCACTGGGGAACGAATAGTTTGTTAGTTTTTTACTGTTGTTTGCTTCATAAACTACAGACGGAGCTTGAAGTTAAGCCAGTTAGCCTTCGAACTGCCCTTGCTATGCAAGTGCAAAGTAGATCAATGCTGCTTCAGTCAATCTTCGGGTTGGTTTATGAACTGAACATCTGACTTGCAAACATCCTAAGTGCTCTTATGGTAGCTCAATAACCTCATAATATCATACCCCTATACTTTGTTTTTACTGTCTATCATAGTTAAGCCTAAATCACTGAACTTAGCTGCAAACTTTGAGCAAAAACCAAGCTCAGTTTCATTCTCTGGTCCATTGCACTGTTTGTAACTGGCAGCTTGGATGCGTCGCACCTCCCATGTGTTGTAGGTGAGATGCATCCCTGTTTCCCTTAAGGACAGGTGCGATGACTGAATGATACTGTTTCTCTCTATGGAATTTGGTTTTTTCCTCCTTGTTTTCATCTCTATGCTGTAGTTTTGTTGCTTATGATCAATATAACATTGCTGAAGCCTCCTTCCTTCACATTATTTAGCCTCCATTAATCAAGGATCCATGAATGTTTTTATGTTATTTTCGTCATTTACAGTCCTCCTTTGTCAAAAGTAGCTTAATCAAACTGTCATTTTTTAATGAAAAGAAGTTTCGTAACTATCATTTTGAGTCGAAAAAGAAGAGTGTCGTAAAGTCTTCCTCTTCTAGATAGTCGATTGTACTTTTTCCATTGTATTTGATTTGAATTGTCAATATTTGAAGTGTCGAAAGCAGTTTTCCATTCGAAATTGAAAGTTTCGTCTTAGTTTTCCTTTCATTTTGAGAAGAAATTGTTGAAGTGTCGCTTTGAAGAAAATAATTCAGATCTGTACTTAGTTTTCCTTTTTAACATTCTCACATTAAGGAAACGGAAAAACAAATACATGCATGTGCATTTTCATTTAGACTGCATGCGGAAAATGATTTAGGAAAAGTGCATTTAGTGTGTGCTCTCTGCTCGCTGTAGAAAGAATCATACTCTTCTTTCCTTAGTAGCTAGGATTTTCATTGCTAAATGAAAACAAACGAATGTTTATCATTTTAGATTGCATATTTAGAATTTTACATCTACATCATGCAGCGAACCTTGAAAGACAAACTTCTAAAAAAGATCAACTCTAAAATAAACCTCAATGAACATAAAAATGCTTTGGAACCTAATGCACAACATCTAGAAGTCTAGGCTAGAGACGTATTCCGGCATTGTAAAACCTGGTAACTATCGTTTTCATCGAAGGTTGGGTGATCCCTCCTCTTTGATTCGACAAGTGCCAGTACGGACTTGTGCTCCCCGTACCATCGAGTATATATTGGGAGACCACAATAGGCTGATATCCTTTATCCTTAGGAAGCCATGTCTACAACCCTATTGATCGCAATTCACTGAACAAAGCATTCAGGAAGATTGACTGCCGTATGTAAAATCCTTGGTAATTTCTCTTTAATTTACCACCAAGGTGTATATTGCAATTTTGCGATTGGTTTGGTAATCCCTCTATCTAGATTTCCAGTGTAGTCACTTTCATTACTTTTCGACTCCTTAAAAGAAAAGGTCCATTTGAGAACTTGTCACTTCAGGTTCATTAAAAATCGAAGGCGACTAGAGTCATCTTTAGCTTTTTCTCGACTCTTAAAAATTAAAAAATCAAAGTTATGTCAAAGTGTCATAAAATTCATTTAATTCGAAATAACATTTTCCCCTTTTTAATTTTGAGTTGATCAAGTAATCTGCAATCGTGGAATAAAGTCAATCAAATCCCCATCGTTCGTGGAGGCTAGTGAGTCAACCGTCTTTGACTCCGGAAATGAAACCATTCTGGGCGAAACTGTCTCAATTAACTGAGTCCACCTCTCCTGGTTTATTTGAAACTTGTGTTTCAACATCATTAGAGACTCAGTTACTCCGATCATTTCTGGTACATTTGCCTTTACAGAAGAAGTTTTGTGTTTACAAGAGGACATTAGAACCGATCCTAGTGTAACTCTATACCTGAAACAACTCCATCTACAACTGATCCAGAAACTGAAGTTCACTCACCTGAACATCTGGGAGTTGAGTTCCAGAATTCAGAAGGTGTCACCCCTCCAGTATTTGTCGTTGCAGAAACTATACCTTCTTCGGCCCCAGAAATATTTTACATATTTGACGGTCTACCTCTTCCACCTGGACTGATTGCTATAGAAGAAGTTGTAGAGGATCTCCCATCCAATACTCCATTGCATTTTGGAGTTGGGATCCACTTATAACCTTCTATTCTTGAAGTTAGTTATTTCAATCACCCTTCATCGTAAGTTCCTGTCGAATTGCTAGGAAATCTTTTGGATAGACTAAACAACCATCGATATATAGGACTGTGTCATCCGATACAACCGTAATAAAACTTCCTGCTACCACTCCTACAATGCTTGCTGGTATACCATCTGTCCCAACTAGTTATCAATCACTAGATGGAGTCCACCCAGGGACTGTTTCGACGGCATGGTTTATTCCCATTGGGTCTTTCGAGACCCTATCTGGCATTTATTATGTTGAAGCTCAACAAATTGATCTTGCATACCAGTTTCAATTTGGGCAGCCCAGTCTTCAAAGACCCATCTATCCTTTGAACACTGGATTACCACCATACGGGGGGCAATATGCTTTTTCATTATTCCCTCCTGGAGAACAACCGTATGGGAGCTCACAACAAAATTCAGGTCAAACTGGAATTACATCTGGTGGTTGGATACCAATACTGCCTCAACAACCAAGGGTTGTATATTCAATGCAACCAACCCAACTTGTGTCAAATATTACCACTACACCTGCTATTTTTACTGTGTCGCAAGTACAAGCACAACCTATTGTATGTCAACCTCAAATTACTCAGGTTGTAGTACAACAACCTCTTGTCTCTACGGCTCCGTCACAATCTCAGATTAGTGCTTCCTTAACCGGAATGACTCAGGCTCAAACAGGTGTTATCACTTCGCATCTTAGTTAATCATCCAGTATTGGGCAACAAAAAATGGTTCAACAACCATGGCTGGTGCAATATCAACAACCCCAATTCTAGCAAGTTTACCGAGGACCTGAGCAAAAAGGCACTTTAAGTAATGGACAGCCGCATTTTCAAAACGGTTATCAACAACCATTCTATACTGGTTATGTCCATCAACCTTATCAAAGTTACCAGCATCAGATACATTATGCTGGTATGCAAAGACCCATTGCTCAGGCGATCCCATCTTATCTTGGGTATGCTTCACCAAACCTGAATCAACAGTTGCCCTTTGTAGTAACTCTAGAATTACCAGATTTGAATCGGTTAACGAATGATGCAATTGATTACGCCCCTTGGTGGCCATCGATTCCTCATAAACTTCCCTCAGATATTCCTAAATTCAATGGAAATCTGGGTGAAGATCCATCGAATCACGTAATGACCTTTCATTTGTGGTGTTCATCCAACACCCTCAATGATAATTCGATTAGGCTTCACCTTTTTTAGCGAATGCTGACTGGTCCGGCAACGAAATGGTACATCGAATTGCCTAGAGCTTCATTTGATAACTTCAGAGCCCTTGCCACTACCTTTTTAATCCACTTTTAGTTACCCATAAGGTACGAAATGGGAACATAACTCCTTACCAAATTTAAACAGACAATAGACAACAGACACTCACATATCTGATCATATTCATGAGTGGCGACGTCGTTGTCGAATGGTAAAAACGTATGTTCCTGATCAACTTCTAGCTGAGTGGTTTATTAAGTCATTATTACCTTCTATTACAAAAGATGTGGCTAAAGGAGGAGTTGTCACTGAAGAGCAAGTCATTTCTCGTGCACAATATTTGGACTTGATCTATACTCAGTCTAGCACACTCTATGACAAAATCCCTGACTCTCCTAAACCAGAATTTTCCATTCCTCCCCCTCCTAAATCAAACAGGGACTCTCACGCCAGCGATGGTGTGATTGGTACCTCAAGTACGCAAACCGCAAAGGCTTAGACTGGTAAAACCCTTGTTGTTTCTAGTAAAAAAGAAAATGACAAACTTCCTGCCTCAGAGGTCAATGCTGTGTCATTCGACAAAGGTAAAGAACCAAAGCAACTAGGGGGCAAGAAGAAAGGGAAAAAAAAAGAAGAAACAGGAATATTCAACTCCTGGAAAATCTTCTGAAAACCCTGTTGGGTAAAAGAAACCTAATCAGCCATATTTCATATGTAATGAGGACCATTATAGAAAAAATTGTCCACATCGAGTGGAGGTCAAGAAATTTCTAAAAACTTCAAGTACCTCAACAGTATTGACTGATCCGTTTCCAAACCCAGATACTAATTTGGTTGCTATGGATCATGCATCCGCATCCCAAGTGCTTATGTTATCTGTCTCGAAGTAGCAAAATGATGCTTTGATATTGATGAGGAATAAAGATTACGGGAATCCTCAGATGTCAAACAACAAGGCTACATATCAACCCAATGATTCAACAACAACTTCGTCAGAAGTTGTGCCACCCATCATTCCTGAAATAACAATAAAGCTACCAAAGGGAGTAGTACATAAATCAACATTTAATCCTTGTGCTCGAGCAGCACAGAGTTATAATATAGTAGAGGATCTGGCTCAATCGCCATCCACTATGTCGACACTTGAACTACTGCAGAATTGCCACTCCCAAAAGCAAGTTTTATTATCAGTGATAGGTGGGATTGACCCAATAGATTCCAATCTTGTGGCCTTTAACCACAAAGGATATGAACCTCAGTTACCAGCCCAAATCACTTTCCTTATACAGGTAAAAGCTCTCAACAAAACTGTTCATCGAACAATCATTGACGAGGGCGCATCTACCTGTATTATGTCGATGAGTTGCTGGAAAACTTTAGGCTCACCAACCTTGTTGTGATCATCAATGACATTAAAAGCGTTCGAGGGAAGAACATACATGCCGTATTGGATATTAAGTAACTTGCAAGTTGAACTGGGGGGAATGACAACAAAAATTGAAGTTGAAGTTATTGATGGAAACCTTGATTACAATATCCTACTGGGAAGGCCCTGGATTTATGCTATGGCTACTGTTGTGTGAACATATTTTAGAAAGATTTCATTTCCCTTCCAAGGTGGAATTACAATTGTTGACCAACTAACCATTTTCCCCAACAGTTCACAACTACGGGAAGCATTCCAATGATCCATGGAAGCTCTCAATCGCTTCAAAATGTTAGAGTAGGCCTCCTAAAAGACCCTGCCTTAATGGGTACTTTTTCCCTCCCGCCTCCGAGTAATCTGGCAGAAGTGGCCACGGTGGAAACTTGTCATATATTCTACATCAACAAAGATTAAGAAGATTTCTGAACATTTTGTTAGCATGGATCATAGCCAGGTATTGCCCCCAAGCCCTATAGAAATTTTGTAGCAATCAATTTTCTGGGCCTGGGTGGCAAACCCAAATCAACACTCATCAAGTGTTTGGATAGATAGGCCTCTAGAATATGGCACCTCTTCAGATCCTTGGTCACGTATACATTCTACAAATGAAGGAATCATTCAGGGAATGATGATAGGAGAGGCACCATGGGAAGATTACCACCATTGTTCCCATCTTCAAGATAACGACGAAGATTATTCCAGCGACCTTAATCATCCTTCAGTTTTTGATTTTCTATCAAATACTATAAATACGGTGGATTTCGAGCTAAATCTGTTCAATATTTAAGAAACTATAGCCATAAATATCTCGACCAAACCTAATGTTGTAGAGAATATTCATGTTGGCAAATATTGTTCTTCTTCAGAACTGGAAAGATACTTCGCTCTCTTTCACGAATTTAGTGATGTCTTTGCATGGTCATATGAAGAAATGCCAGACATTGACTCGAGCATCGTTGAACATGAAATCAAGATGTATCCAGATGTCAAACCAATACAACAATGACTTCAACAGGTACACCCAAAGAAAGCCGCTACCATCAAGGCAAAAGTTGAAAAACTTTTACATGATCGTTTCATTTACCCTATTCCTCTAACTGATTGGGTACCGAATATTGTTCTTGTGATGAAAAAGCAAGAAACGATTAGAGTGTGTGTCGATTACAGGGATGTAAATCAAGCTTGTCCAAAGGACAACTACCCTACACCCTTCATCGACCGGATAATTGATGAATGTGCCAGATGAAAAATATTTTCATTCATGGATGGATTTTCCAGATACAATCAAATAAACATCCACCCACAGGACTAGTCGAAGACTGCATTTATATGTTTTTGGGGCACATTCGCATACTGTAAACTACCTTTTGGTTTAAATAATGCAGGGGAAACTTTTCAGAGGGAAATGAACATGCCTTCCATGACATTAAACACATCATTCAACCATATCTCGACGATCTACCAGCTCATTCGTGAAAGCAGACTGACCATCCACTGCATTTGAGAGCTATATTTCTACGTTGCCGACACTACAAGATACGACTCAATCCACACAAGTGTGTGTTTTGTGTCGGTTCTGGTTGTTTACTTGGTTTTGTAGTTTCTAAGGATGGAATTCGACTTGACCCATGTAAGGTTCAGGAAATCATCGACATGCCTCCACCTTCAAATTTGCTTCAAATTCAAAAACTCGAAGGGAAAGAAAACTTTCTAAGGAGGTTCATTCCAAATTACGCCGAACTTGCTAAAGGTTATACACGCCTATTGAAAAAGGAAGTGACCTTCAATTGGGATTAGGTTGCACAAGCTTCCTTTGATGATTTAAAGGATTCCCTAATAAAAGCATCATTAATGTACGCTCCTGACTATCAAAAAAACTTTAACCTGTATCTCGCCGCAGTAGATACAACGATCGCAATGGTTTAAGTACGAGAAGATAGTGGAATTGAACATCCACTCTATTATTTAAGTCGAAACTTAAATGATACAGAAAGCAAGTACTCCTATGTTGAAAAGCTGGCTTTAGCAGTTGTTCAAGCAGTACAAAGATTTCGACACTATATCCTCTTTCGCAAAATTACCATTCTGTCAGATTGCAACCCTATGACTTACATTCTGTCGCGTCAATTACTAGGGGGAAAATATTCAAAATGGATAGCCATTTTTTAAGAGTTTGATCTGGAATTCACAAAATCCAAATCAAAGAAATCTCTTGTTTTCGCGGAGTTATTATGTGACCTCCCATCGTCATCCAACGATTCAACATCTAATGAATCAATTGTGGATGAATCTATGTTTCTGATATTATCAAGCGATTCATGGTATGGAGATATATTTATATATCTCCAAACCCAAACATTTAGGCCTAATACCTCTCGCTCCGAACAACGACGCACTCGATACCAAGCCAAAGACTACATGATCGTCGGTGATACACTTTACCGTCGTGGTATCGATACAGTTCTGCGAAGGTGCCGCATGCATGAGGAGGCCGAAAAAGTCCTAAATGATTGTCATTTAGGTGCGTGTGGGGGGCATCAATTTGGTTACGCTATGACACAAAAGATCTTACGAGCAGGTTACTTTTGGCCTACTATATTCAAAGATTGCATAATCGCAATAAGAAGCCATGCTTGTCAGATCTTCGACCGCAAAACTAGACTACCACCCGCACCGCTACATCTAGTAGTTGTTGTTGGGCCATTCACCAAATGGGTCATAGATTTCATGACATGTAACCCCACCTCGGCCGGGGGGCATGAGTATATCATAGTTGCAGTTGACTATTTTATAAAATGGGTCGAGGCGATGCCTACATTAAACAACAACGGCGAAACGACTACTCTTTCTTTTTCAATCATGTAGTCTCTAGATTTGGTGTTCCACAAGCTATAGTCACAGATCATGGATGGAATTTTTGCAATCACACGATGGTTGGGTTGGCTGCCAAATTAGGACTGTCCCACGACAGTTCTACTCCGTATTATCCGCAAGCTAACGGACAAGTTGAGGCGATCAACAAAGTCCTGAAGCGCATGCTGCAAAGGATTATTGGAGTCCACAAACGGAATTGGCACTTAATCTTGTACTCAACTTTGTGGGCATATAGGACATCAATGAGGAATGCAACCAGATTTACACCCTTTCAGTTGATGTATGTCCTGGAAGCGGTCTTACCGATTTAGTATGAAATTTCATCTCTCAAGCTCGCAGTCGATCTACTTCCTGAAACTTCGGAGGAAGAGGCTCGTTTATTGGAACTAATCCAATTGGATGAAACCCGCCGTGATGCTTCATTGGCTAACGAATCTCATAAGAAACGTGTCAAGGTGTAATTTGAAAAAATGTCAAACCCTGTGTCTTCTCAGAAGGTGACCTGGTCTTGCTTTACGATCAGGACTCTGATAAATTGGGAGCAGGTAAGTTCGAACAATCGTGGATGGGCCCCTACATTGTTAAAAGAGTATTAGCAAAAGGAGCCTACGAGCTAGTAGATTACGATGGGATTCCATTGTCGCAAACCTAGAACGGGTTGTATCGTAAGCGTTACTATGCATAACTAAGTGTAGTAATCTCTTTACAAATATGCTTTTGTTACGTTTTTTGTTTTCGTAAAGAGTTATCATTTTGGTTAGGTAATCCACTTTGCATTTATTGCAGATGTCTAACCTGTTGGAATCATTCGTTGGATACGCCGACGGAGCTAGTCGTAGTACGTGGAATCTATCTTCTGCAGCCCGGGCCATTTTTGATCCAAGCGGCAAGTTAGTGAGTTTCAGAGGGATATGTATTGGTCGATCAACAAACAACCTCACTGAGTATAGTGCATTTATGAAACTTCTCTCTAATGCCATCACACATGGAATATGCCGACTTGTTGTCAGGCTAGATTCACAAGTCGTCATCCTACAACTTACTGGCATCTATTCCATTCGGAATCCAGCTATCTATCGTATGTTCCTAAGGATCAGGATTTTGGAAAGGCAGTTTGATTCTATTCAATATCAACACATTTCCAGAAACTTAAACACATTAACTGATTCATTAGCAAATTATGTGTTAGAAAGACATTTGCAGCATTTATAAAGGAAAAAACATTTCAATTAACGTTTGCATCAGGATCACATAACTTAACTGAAATAAAACTCCGAAAATAAAAAATATATAACTGTTTATAGATTTTTACAAAATGTTCTGTATCCAGGACAAAATTGGTCAAAACTCAAAAATGCAGAAAAGAACCCTAAGATAATGGTGCTGGTGATAGCAAGTCACCGCTTGTGCGATCATACGTAAGAGCCTAGTCTATCGACTCAGTACGCTAGTGGTATGGTGTTGCAATCTCAGAGGTAACTCGTCAGTCCTCACATCATGAATACCAAGGGTGAGACTCTTGATTTGATCCTGCAACACTACAAGGGTCTCTGCTAGGTCCAGATCACGAAGGACGGCCCTCCCTACAGCCTCTCCTGCTGGAACAACAGCTGCTACCCTTGGGCGTGCTGCTGGTCACACTGGCCCAATATTTGCACACATATATGAGTTTGATTAGTGTTCATAACATTTAAAAACCACTAGAACATTATAAAAGCAATAAACAAAGATATGGTCAGATCATTTTACCCATAACTCTCCATTGCTCGCCAGCCGGTAACGACAAATTCAGGTCGCCTCATAAATCCATTCCAACGTATGGATACTTTGCGAAGACCATCTCCTGATGGTCAAACCACTCAAAGAAGGCATCAAATAATGAAATTTGTGACTGAACAGGGTGTCTGGCCATGAGGTCAACCCATTTCTACATCCGTGGTTCCCTCGGTGCTGGCAATCCTAGTGAAATATACTGTGGCTACATCAGTGGAATCCTCTCCAAGGCGAAAGCAGTTAGAATGGAACCATAACCAAAGTTCTTGGATCTTCCATTCTTACCTTGGAGAGCTGTTCTTTTATAACTGGAAGTATTGCCTCACACTAGTTGAATACCTTTGATTCCAGGCATTTTAGGGCGTACTGCATATAAGATCTGTTGGCCAAATGAAGAGTCATGCTACCAGCCAATCTAACAAATGTGAATAAAATGGTCCTCAAGGACCGATCAATGACATCTCGGATACTGATCTTTCCATCCTTTCTCGGCTGAGATCCATCTCTACAAAACTGGTGAATATAATCCCTCATAGATTCACCCCCATGGGCAGATCTTGATAGTGAGAGAGGGGCACCATGCCTCGATAACCCAGTCAAAAAGTAGATATCCTTGAATGTCAAAGGAATGGATTTGTCTCTAATCTAGAACATCTGGTTGATCGGATCCCATGCATCGAGAAGATATTGCAACAAATTGATTTGTTGCCTCGTGCTAGATATGCGGAGAATTTGAGCAAGCCACAGTTTTGTAATGCAGTAACCGTACCCGGATCATGTAAAGCAATCATGTCCACTTCTTCATGCTCATGTTCATGCCATGTAATGACCATCTTGATCCGATGAATCTCTGAAACACAAACAAGATATGAATTAGGATCCTGATTTGGGCAAAAATAGGCAAAAATTTCATGAAAAAGCACTGCACAAACTTTCCCTTCTGCGCCCATCACACCTTGCCTATGTATAGGGTGAGATGCATACTAACTGGCCAATGGCCAGCTCAATATGCATTGCACTTTTCGATGCAGACTAGGTGCGATGGGGAGAGAATGAATTATCCAAACCCCTAGGGCCCAAAAAAAGGAGAAAGCTTGCTCAAAATTAGAAAAGGATGGAATGCAATTGAAGAGCTTAGGGTTAGTTCCTACTTGGTCCTGACAGTGCGGAGAATAGTCCACTAGATCTTTCGAAATCAACTGATGAAATTCGAGGGGGAAAACACCTCCAGAGCTCCAAAAATCCCAAATTTGAATGAAAGGGTAAAAATGAGAGGTAAAACTGCTTTTATGTTGCTATTCACGTAATTCGAGTAGAATGTTGGTTTTAACTCATTTTTCAGGCATGTATTTGTATTTCTAATCAATTTGATGGAGTAATTGAACATATTGCACGACTGTCGAAGGAATATAGTGTTAATGGTAAATTTAACATCTCTTATTATTACTATGAGCAATGTTTCCGCAGGGTTCAAGCTCGTTAAAAAATAAACCCGCCACTGAGCATAGTTTCTTCCAATTCAATCTCATTAAAAAAAGAATCCACCCTCGGTAAATAACCTTTGTGATTGCCTTGCTATCAACCTTTTGAGCCTTGGTTGTGTTCTTACCGTCACCTCCATTCTTTTGGCCGATCATATGCTTCCACTTGATTGTTTACCCTTTTGAGGAACAACTGGGACGAGTGATTCTATTAGCCACCCTCTTTACACTGCCGTGTTTAAGAAGTTCCAAACTTACCTGGAACTAGTTGCTACCCGAAAACATCACTCGTTCCTAAAAAACGAGTCTCTTTTAAGCTCTTTTTAGACTCGTAAAATATGAAAAAGATTGCCGAGCTACTGGCCTTTCCAGTTCGTTAAAGTAAGGGGAAGCGCCATCCCTCCTCTACATTCTAATCGTTTTGGACCTGAGGGATCATTCCACAAAAAGATCGAGCGCTTGTATTTTACGGCTCGCTAAAGCGATTGAAAAGTCATCCCTTTCATATTATTTTATACTTTTTCGGACTTAAGGGATTATGCCACGAAAAAGGATTGCTGGAGTTTCCTTTCCGTCTCTTTTCAAACTCTCTAAACATGAAAAGGAACGATTTATCTTTGTCGTTAAACTCGTTAAAACAATAGCGACAAACTTGTCCATCCAGACAAGAGCGAGTTTCACTGTCGCTAGGCTCGCAAAAACATAGCGACATGTTTGCCCAAAGGGAAATTATAGAACAAGCATATGTTATCCTCCTCAAGCTTGACAAAAATAAAGAGGTACCGTCAACAATGATTGGGGAAAAAAGGGAAGAAAACTTGAAGAACTTCATTAGTAGCAGGTTGCTCTTGAACAAACAATGTAAACTTTGAAACAAGAACTCATACTGTTACTCGTTTTGTAGAGATAGCAAAAAAGTGACCCAATTTTGAAAAGGGTTGATACAGAACATACATATGTTTTTTAGAGCTTAGTTTTTGGCAC
>APFE031690937.1:0-16416 GCA_000404065.3 Pinus taeda
AGAACCCACAAACAGTACTAGCTTCAAACCCAAACACACAGGAAAGCCATGTTAACTCAGCACAAGGCCTTAATAAAACCGCCAATCTCTCCAAGGGTAAATGGACAGAAGAAACTTTGATAAAGTCAAAATGAGCTCAAAGAAAAGTTTGAACAGAGTGCAATAATAACAGATTTCTTCATGCTTGTGAGAAGAAAACAAGAGTAATTTGGCCCCGATTTCAGATACGATAATCAACGATGAAGCTACGCATTTCTCTCTGGTAAGAGTAGGCACATCGACTCCTACAGTAGGTGTACCAGCTGGCTCATGGACATTGGCGGCGATAAGTGTCCCTTTCTTGATTCCGCCTCAAATTTTATAAGTTGTAATAGTGTTGAACTAGATAGTTCGAAAAGTTAGTTTAAATAGAACAAATCCAGGTACTCTGACCTATTTTTCACTAAGATTTAAAGATATAGCTTTCTTTAACATCAAATGAAAGGTTGTGGACTATTTTTTATCTCAAATTCCACAAAATGTACCAGTTTTCACCCAAATTGTTTGAAAGAATACTTTAAATTACAAAAGGCTGGGCAAACTAAACAGCTTGGAATGGTTCAAACATAACCTCCATCAATCTACTCCCATGCTTTCCAATCACGACAAAACTACGGCTTAAATGAAGTCCAATATCTTCGTCGACAGCTATTCCAGCATCTCAACCAAATGTTAAATGCACTTAACATAATCAATGGAAAAACAAACACAAAGCAGACCTCGATAACAGCGAGATTCTACCTCAATCAATATTTATTTTTATTTTTTTTAGCAAAGAAAGTCCATCGAATCCTTGAGATGCACAAATCAGATGACGAGGCAGGGTTCGATGTCTGATTCGTCGGCTTCCCATTAAAGTCCTAGTTGACAACGTCGTGTTCATCGCCGAAAGCTGATAAAATAATATCCTTGAAATTCTCTTTCATTTCTTCCCAGGATATTATTGAAACTTAACTAGTGACATCGATTATCACAATGCATCGATTCCCCTAGCATCGACATTTGTTGTTGCAGAATAATAGATCTAACCGAGAGGCACTTGGCTCAGAAATTTTTCAGCAACAGTCGACAGTTCAAATGAAACATAAAATTTCATGCATCTCATGCCATGGAAAACCATAACCACTACCAATACATTCTTCGAAACCTCAAAAATTTTAGAGCAAGAAGATTGAGTATTTTACTTTCTGGAATTGTTGCGTTGAACTAAAAACAACCGACAAATTCTAGCCAACCCGAAAGGCGTGATCTTTTTTTTTTTTCTTCTTTCAAAAAAAAATAGAAAATCAATATGAAAGCCACTGCTTCTATATTGACAAGTCTTATACACTGATTTCCTTTATCTCTATTTTTTTTTTTCACTTTCACCAACACATTCATGTATACATTTCTATATCCGTAAGAAAAAGATTGCCTTTGTACCTCTCCGGATCATTGGATGAGGTCAAACTCAGATGTTTCGCAAGCCGGGATAAGGTTGAATATATCCCAAACATATACAAGTAACAGAATGAGCCTTTTCTGGCATTATTGTTGATTTCATCCAAAAAGTGGAATCCAATGCCCTATCTACATGTCTTGAGTTGTCGCTTTTACCCATGCATCCAAACAGAAAGAGATTTTCCTCGATCCCACCACACTTGTGATAAACATTCCTAAAGTCATCGTTTGAAAAGAAGAAACAGTAGTATCGGTGTACATTCTCAATGAGAAACCTTCTAATCGGTTTCGCATGAGGAATAAAATAGCATGATCAGCACATCAAGTGCCCTGTCACTTGCTCGACACCTGAATGATATCCACTTCATGTTTATCTAATCATACAACTGGAATATCGTAAAAGCCGTTCTAGTGGTCTTAGGAACATTCGAGGCTTGTGTGTTAAGGTTTAGGTGGAACTCATTCACTTTTTTGATAATTTGAATGATCGTACATGCTCTTTGTCGTATTACAACAACTCGGTGAGGGCTCTATCACATCCAAGCTCCCAGATCCACCATCTTTGGACTTAGCGATATATCTAACACATGGTTCTCTAAATGTGTTCATGGTGATCACCTGGTCATGCCATCCTTACTTGTAAACATTGCCAAACAACCCACTCACCACGGGTTGTTATTACTATGTTTGAATTCCACTCTATTGACTGTAATGACGGTGCAGGTGGGAATCGTATCTTCACGGTAGATGGTAACCCGTACATCAAACGCAGCATCACAAGGGAGGAATATCTCCACGATGTATCATCTGTCCTCTTGCAAAGCTTTCCGCCAGAGCCATAAACCATGTATTGGTCTACTTAAATGGCCTCTTTGATTTTTTTTATTTTTTTATATGCTGCATGTAAGATTAAGGTAGTAGAATATGATTGACTTTCCTTGAGATCCTTTAGTTGTCCTTTAAGAAGATTATCTTCCCCTTTGACATGGTCATGCTCGTATCAACCAATTAACTAATTAGACCAGTCAACAGCCTCTTTTCATGGAGTTATGATAATAGTTGCATTACAAATTCAATAGTATTGTTCGTGGGTTGTTCTGTCATTGAATATAAAAGAAACAGTGTGAAATCGAACCCTCCTCTTCCATTTGAAGGCACAACAATCTCTGGCTAGAAATAAAAAGGAAATTTGAATATTTCATTTCCCAATGGACAACAAGCGGAAGATTAGAAAGTAGTAAGGTGAAGTTGTACATTTTAAAAATCTCGAAGACTATGCACATTTTAATTGTATTACATTTATTTAGGTTCTGCCTATTAAAAGTTTGTTCCAAAAGAGCAAATTTATTTAGCTCTTGATTTAATCAATTAACCTTTTATAAAAACAAAACCTTTCTTGAAATATACTATTGATCCTTCAATAACCCTGGTTATGTTTGGATTCTTCCTATAAAAATCTTAAATTCCCTTGGTTTACGAGAATTTATTATGAATTTTATATGCTTAATGTTACAGATAAATTTTGGGGTTATTACTTCCATAGAAAATTTATAATTAAATCTGCCAAAGAAACTTTACAGACGGCAGTAGATGGGTCCATAGGCTGCAAGGCTTGAAATTGTGCTCTGATACCATTTGTAATGTACCTCTTTGGCCTATCAAGGAATAATAGCGTATTAGGCTCCTAGTCCAAAAATTTTCTTATTTTTACAGCTAAGATCTAACTATTGTCCATATTTTTCGTGGGAGGGACACATATTATTCCTGTTACTATAGTCATTTCTTAATAGTCCAAACAACCTCATAATATCACACCATTCTTATATGCTTTATCAGATCCATACTAGGAACCCAACTTATGTACAACAGAATCGTAATTGATTATGAAGGAAAAAGCATAGCATGCAACCTATAAAATCTTCTCTTAAATGCACATGGCATTAATGGAGCATTATCTGACTTTGACCATGCATAATTTAGCATCATCGAAGTGATCTGACCAACCCTTGGTTCAACATGCACAACTAATTAATTAAACCATTCTTATCTAAAACAATTGCTCTTTTTACTCAATTAGAAGCATAAAACCTTAAGCGTCCCTCATACACTAGATTTACCACTTGGTGTTAATATAATGACTATCTTTACACTAGAATACAACATGCATAAGAAACCATCCTTTCCATAGCAGAGATAATTTAACCATTCTTATATCTTTGCTAAATTAATTTATCTCATAACAGGTAAGGAACACATACCATGCAAGTGAACCACATCAAATTAGAGAGAAATGAAATAAGCATACATTATTCATCCAACATTCGCATGAAGAAGAAATATAAGAACTCTTCTCATAAACAATTGAATGAATAACACAAAGAGAGTAAGAATCATCATACACACATTCCCTACATCTAACACTAACTAAACCTCACTTGGAGGGAGGAGCACCACCACCCAACCATGAATCACTTCTGATTCCCCCCGAGCCAAAGATCTTGCCAAGGATCAACTATCCTCAATTGACCAATGCACTGGATATTGAATACCCTCTTTCATGATTTAATTACCATTAGCGGCATCCCTCTTTATGGATTTTTCCTCTTGCCTAGGTCTTATCCAGAAAAGCTCGTATTTATCTCCCATGATGCTTTTCCACATAAAAGCTTACCTTTATCTCCCGCAAAGCTTTTATGTTCAATGGATCTTTATCTCCCATCCATATGATGGATATCCAATCCATCCAAGCCTATCTAGAATCACATCTTGAAGCTTATCATGAAATATTCATCTCTATCCCATTCCTCATAGGATTTGGCAAGCATCTCCTCTCTCTTGGTGCTCCACCGTCCAACTGATTTATTTTATTAATTTATTTAATAATACATTGCTTTTCATATTACATATCACCTAGATTTCCTCAGTTTAGGTGTAGAATAGTTTAACCCACAATGGAGGTGTCAAACCTAGCTTCCCTCATCTTAGGTTTACAACATTTAACACACTAGGGAGGATATCACACCTAGCTTTAACTTAGCTTAGGTTTACAAAAGTCGTACACAAGGTAGGGTTGTCACAACCAGCAATGAAGTCGAAGCAAGCATGAGACACCCTCTAGACAACCTACTAAGGCATGGCAAAATTCAAGACAAAAAAGCTGCAAATGTTCAGGAGAGATATTTAAACACTTTGTATGAAACAGTTTGATAATATAGACTCATTTTTAACACATGTAAGTGGGTTGGTTACTCAAATTAGGTCTCATGGTGAGACACTTGAGGAAAGAAGAATAGTTGAGAAAGTTTTGAGAAGTTTTCTAGCAAAGTTTGAGGCCATTGTTGTGGCCATAGAAGAGACAAAGGATATCTCACAGTTCTCATTGGATGAGCTTAATGCATCACTGGTTTCTGATAAACATAAAATGAACAGAGCAACAAGGTCCTCATTGGAGCGTGCCTTCAAGACACAAGTATCATTTGGTCAAGGTCGAGGCAGAGGAAGATCATATGCTAGAGGAAGAGGAAGAATCCCACACAAAGGTGGAAGAAGCAGCCCTTCAAGCTCAAACAGAAGAGGCAACAATCAAAATCCAAGTCAAGGCCCAAGCGGAAATCAAGCACAAGGTGGGAGGTATGATAAATCTCAAGTTCAATGACATTACTATAAGAAGTATGGTCATTATGCAAATGAATGTAGAAAGAAGCAATATGACATTAGTAACAAACCAAGTGTGAATTTCACAAGAGAAAATCAGAACCATCATAGCATGTTTTTAGCTTGTAATTTAGCACAACAAAAACAGAGTGATATGTGGTATCTAGATTCAAGGTGTAGCAACCACATGTCAAGAAACATAGAAATTCTTTCTAATCTAGATGAAAGTGTGAAATCTGAAGTGAAATTGGGGACTAATAGCAAAGTCTCTGTCATGGGAAAAGGAAGTGTTAATATCCTAACAAAGAAGGGGGAGAAGAAATACATCTCAGATTTTTACTTTATCCCCGGTCTGAAACATAATCTCATGAGTGTTGGATAGCTCATGCAGAAAGGTTACAATGTCTTCTTCAAAAATGACGTGTGCAGAATTTTAGATAGGCCTCCAAGCAGACAATCGATTGCAAAGGTTCAGACGACAAAGAATAGAACTTTCCCTAAAAATAATATCATATTTGCAGAAAGAAGGTGCAAAAGAACAACTATCTATGAACTCACAAGAAGATGGAAGAAAAGATGCAGTTGTCACACAAGTAAACTTTCAAGTAGAGGTAAAAGATGAAAACTGATTATGGCACTTGAGATTTGGACATCTCAACTTTGGAGGTTTGAATTTTCGACATAGGGAAGACATGCTGAAGGGTTTACCACTCATAGAGAAACCAAATAGCATATGTGAAGGATGTATCTTGGGTAAGCAACATAGAGAGACATTTCTAGCAAGAAAGTCAGTGAAGGCAAAGGCATCTTTGAAGATTGTCCACTTAGATTTATGTAGACCAATGCAGACACCATCAATTAGTGGAATCCACTATGTATTGACCTTCATAGATGACTACACAAGGAAGACATGGGTCTATGTCCTAAAACATAAAAGTGAAGTGTTTGAGCGCTTTCGCCAATACAAGGCTCTTGTTAAGAAGCAAAGTGGACACTACATCAAAGTCCTCAGGACTGACAGAGGTGGGGAATATATCTCAAATGACTTCCTTCGATTTTGCAGGGAGCATGGAATTCACAAGCAATTTACAACAAGATATACACTGCAGCAAAATGGTGTGGCAGAAAGAAAGAATATGACCATTATGGAAATGGCAAGGAGTATGCTGAAGGCAAAGCATTCGCCAAATGATTATTGTGCTGAAGCTGTCATGTGTGCAGCATATATCTTGAATAGATGTCCAACCAAAAGCATCCAGAACATGGTTCTTGAAGAAGCATGGAGTGGAAGAAAGCATACTGTCACTGACATGAGAGTTTTTGGATGTGTGACTTATGCACGTCCTGGATAAGTTGAGAAAGAAGTTCGACATCAAGGGGGAGAAATGCATATTTGTTGGATACAGTGATGAATCCAAGGCATACAAACTCTACAATCCATTAACCAAGAAAGTCATAATCAACAGAGATGGGCAATTTATAGAAGAGGAAGCATGGGATGGAAGTTTAGAAAAGACAGTCAATGTCAAAGCATGCATACCACATGAGGACAAAGAGGAATTAACAACAAGAAGTAATTCCTCAACAGTGACTCCCTCTACTCCTATTCAAGCGCAGCAAAGTAGGTAGCAAGGAACGCCATCAACAAATAATAGGACATTTTCTTGTAGCCAAGCAAGTGCTTCTCGAAGCACACCACAAAGCGCGACACCAAGTGACATGTCAAGCCCATCTTCAACAAGCACAAGAAGACCAAAGTTAAAAAATTTAAATGAAATTTATGAGCAAGATGAAGTTGATAGTAGCGCAAGTCTGAATTCCTTATTTGCATTATTTCTTCATGTAGATGACCCAATCCACTTTGAAGATGCAGTCAAAGAAGAAAAATGGGTTGCAAAAATGGAGGAAGAAATAGAAGCAATAGAAAGGAATGACACATGGGAGTTAGTGATCCTTCTGAAAGGAAAACATGTCATTGGAGTGAAGTGAGTCTATAAGACCAAAAGCAACATTGAGGGAAAGATTGAAAGGCACAAAGCAAGACTAGCTGTCAAAGGATACAAGTAGCAACATGGAAGAGATTACACGGAGACGTTCACGCTTGTCACGCGGATGGAGATAGTGTGCGCAATTGTAGCGATTGCCACGCAACATAAATGGACAGTGTATCATATGGACGTAAAATCAATGTTCTTGAACGGAATGCCAAAAGAAGAAGTGTATGTTACACAACTGCCTAGTTACGAGATTGAAGACCAAGAAGACAAAGTATATCGGTTGAGGAAAGCTCTTTATGGGTTGAAGCCAGCACCACGCGCATGGTACAGTAGGATAGATGCTTACTTGTTCGACAATGGTTTCAACAAGTGTGACGGTAAGCCTACTCTTTACATCAAAGAGAGCGAAGGTAAGATTCTCATTGTCATCTTATATGTAGATGATTTGATTTTTACAAGCAGTGATGATTTCCTCATCGTTGATTTCAAACAAGTCATGAAGAGTGAATTTGAAATGATTGACTTGGGACTGTTAAGATATTTTTTGGGCATAGAAGTAAAGCAAACAAAAAACGGCATTTTTATCTCTCAAGCAAAGTACGTGGCAGAAATTTTGGAGAGGTTTAAAATGCAGAAGAGCTAGTCTGCACCAACTCCAACTGTCATAGGGTTGAAGTTGAGAAAAGAAGATTGCAACAACAATGTCAATCCGGTATTATACAAAAGCATGATAGGAAGCTTGATGTATTTGACCGCCACTAGGCCAGATATAATGTATGCAGTAAGTTTGGTGTCAAGGTTCATGGAGACACCCAAGGAGACACTTTGGCAAGCAGTGAAAAGGATTCTAAGGTATGTCAATGGGACAAAATAGTATGGTGTTTTGTACATAGCAACAAGTGATTTCAGACTCGTTGGTTACAGTGACAGTGATTGGGTAGGCAATGTCGATGACAAAAAGAGCATGTGAGTATATGTTTTTCATTTGGGTTTCGAAGTCATTTCATGGGCCTGCAAGAAGCAAGCAATATTGTCATTGTCAACAGCACAAGCCGAATATATCACAGCAACAGCAACAACGTGTCAGGTAGTTTGGATGAGAAGGATGTTGAAGGATCTTTGTCATGATGAAGAGGGAGAGACAACTATTTTATGTGACAACACCTCAACAATTGCATTGTCAAAGAATTCTATCTTCCACAAAAGGACCAATCATATTGATGTTAAATATCATTTGATTAGAGAGAACTATTTTATGTGACAACACTTCAACAATTACATTGTCAAAGAATTTTGTCTTCTACAAAAGGACCAATCATATTGATGCTAAATATCATTTTATTAGAGAGTTTTAACAATGATGAATTTGTGTTGCAGCACTGCACGTCACAAGAATAATTTGCTGATATTTTCACAAAGCCATTAGCAAGTGAAAGTTTTGTTTATCTTAGAAACTGTTTGGGAATTGTCAATTGTGGCAATTGTGATTAAGGGGGAGCATTGGAAATAATAATCCCAACCACCGCAATAAATACCCTGATAGCATCCATACTTGTCAGACATAATTTGCTGATATTTTCACAAAGCCATTAGCAAGTGAAAGTTTTGTTTATCTTAGAAACTGTTTGGGAATTGTCAATTGTGGCAATTGTGATTAAGGGGGAGCATTGGAAATAATAATCCCAACCACCGCAATAAATACCCTGATAGCATCCATACTTGTCAGACATATTTTTGCAGGTTGCGTCTCTTATTTGAAGATGGAAGGACTAAAGTTGAACTATTGCGAAACGCAACAAGGAATTTAAAGCAGTCAATGTACTTTGGTAAATAGATATGGGCGAGCATTCATTCAGGGACTATTGCCCACACTCCAAAAACACCGATTCTGATCACACTCAAAATCGACAACAACATCATATTAATTATTTCTGCTCTATCATGAATTAAATGTAAAATTCTATGTTAAGTTAAATATGAATGTAACATTGCCCAAGTCTCTAGGGAGAAAATGGTGGAGCAAACTTTGGTGGGCGCATGAAAACATAAACAACAAACTCTGTGTTGTGTTATTCCGCCCATGTGTAAATCACTGTAAAACTTTTGTTTTACTTAATAAATGAGAGACAGTCTTATGTAAATGTATTTTCATGTTGAAGAACTCAATACTAAGTTTTAGTGTGTTGCAAACCTACTTTGTTATTTTTGCTGTGAGTGAATATTATTCATTAAAAGCGCCGTGGCCGAAATCCAACTCTGTGAAATAGCTTCGCAGAGTGCACAAAGGTAGCTACGCGAAATCAGCTCCTCGATGCCTAAAGCTACTGCCCTAAGGTAGCTTTACCAGAATGATAGCTTTCTGCCCCTCCGCGAAAATTAAATTTCCATTTAAAGTTGGTGTTTTGTTTCTTCCATTTATTTCCTTAACCTCTCCAGCTTCGCTTCCAACGCTTCAATTTCCTTGCACTGTTCTTCCTCCAAGGAAGCAACCTCTTGAGACCTACCCGCGAACAAGCAATCATATGCAAGCCGGGGTTTATTATCCCAGCTGATGGGTTCGACCAACCTGCTACATTCTACCCACAAGCAAGCGGATTACGACAATTACTTTCATAGGGAGGGAAATCCAGGCAGGAAAGATGGATGGAAAAGGCTTACGCATTCTCTCCCTCTGGTCGAGCAATAAATTCCTATAATATTAAAGAAGAGAAATTCCTAGAACTATAATAATACTTCAAAGAGAAGGTGGATGCTGAGGAGTGGCAGGAGTGATAAGTAGCGCTTTCGGTGGATGCTGGGGAGTGGCAGGAGTGATAAGTAGCGCTTTCGATGCTTCCTCTGCGCCTGCTAACCACGTACATTTTATGTGGTACGTTAGCCAGTCATTTACCAGGAGAGCGAATGCTGGGCCTTTCTATCTAGATCGCCTCCATAAAGACAGGCAGGCAGAGGGGAGAGCGCATTTTGCCAGTTTATTTACAATATCATATCCAAGGTTATAGCTGCTCGACTCAAGCCCATCTCATCTAAGCATCTGCTCTCTAACAAGCTATGAAATTGGCGGTGCTGCTGAAAAGTCAATGGATTAAGGGTCAACCAGCGCAGGATCTATAGGCTCTGATGCCTTTCCCACCCCGTGCTTTGTTGCGCTGCTGCTGGTCGGTTAATTGATTATTGGGTTAGTTCTGACTAGTTTTGTAGAGTATGTTCGCAACCTTATTGTAAGTTGTAACTAGAGCAAATGGTAGGCAAGCAGACTTAAGATCAGAATATTACAGAGAATATAACGAATAAACCCTTATCCCGACAATATAACGAATAAACCCTTATCCCGACATACCTTAGTGGAGGAGAGAAGGTATTTTCCTAAAACGTTGGAGTCCATCCTATATCATGTCATTTATCCTTCTTTTTCTTTGGTCGAGTGTCTGTAGTGAAAATACGTAAATTATTGCTTAGTGGGGGTAAATGCAGGGATTTTGTTTCTTCATTTTCTTGCGGAGCGAGACAGCTAAGAATGGTGATGGCGTCGCGATGCAAAAAAAGGTATACTACAATTATTTTGATTACAATAAGAGCCAACACAGTTTACCCATTCTCTGACCATTGGGAGCAAAGTTGCTTTATTAAAAATGGATTGTATTTCAATCTGTTAATTTTCTATTTCACCTCATAATTTCTCTCAAAATATGCTCTTTGCAGGTTCTGTACAACCGGGCTTCCTAGTGACATCCTTATTGAAGTTGGAAATATGTCCTTTCACTTACACAAGGTTTGTCTATTTAGCTGGCTGTATGTGGACCTAGTTGAATTTATCTCTTAACATGATTATGTATTTGAATAATCAATGCAAAGACGATTCTCTTCAATGAGCATGTCATTAAAGAGAGGCGTGTTGTGGTCTAAAGCGCTGGAAAAATAACGTATATGATTATATGCATGGGATTCCATTTCTTAAAACGAGTATGAATAGAATATAAAGTGTGGACTTCTTGCTTTTTAGAAATTGCTCTGCTATGTGATATTCAGGTCCATGAGTTTTTGTTTTGAGGCAAGTCCAGGATAGTGCAAATAGTATATCAATATTCCTTCAATTTTGTTACCGTTGCAACCACAATATTATGAATATTATGAAGGATGGCTAAATAAAAACCATAGTAAAAAATTCATTCAAGTATATTTTGGTGTCTCACTTACGACATAGATGTGGTTTAATTCTGGCTGTGGGGCAAGTCCACCCTTGTATCTGGGGGCATGCGCAGTGCGATCGCCTGGCATTCTAGGTCAGGAGTACACAAAAAGCAATGATTTATTCATTCGATTGGCTAAATAGCTCGAGAATGCTCTTTCTTTTCAGTACGAAAAAAGCTGTATATATTATCAATGGATCATGTACATAATATCCCTATCATGGAACCATATCATCATAGGAAAGTATTTGGTATAGAAAATTATTTGGGATAGCATGTACTTGCATACCCATCAGAATATCCAGATATATATATAGTCAAACTATAAAAACAAAAGATCACGTACATCAAGTAGCATAAATAAGTGGGGCGCCAGGCAAATACACCAACCCCATCAGAATATCCAGATATATATATAGACAAACTATGAAAACAAAAGATCAGCGTACATCAAGTCGCAGAAATAAGTGGGGTGCCAGGCAAATACACGCATCATATTGGTCAATATGAGGAGAAACGTGATCATCCCCATTCCCTATTGCTATAAATATCTTTGAAGAAACCAAGGCTCCAGCAGATTGTCCATGTGTCTACCTTAGAAAAAAAATTGTAACAAAATTATACAAAAATATAAAATTCAGATTTAGTCAGGGAATGGGAATTCCCAAACATTTAAAATATTGCCATCCAATATTATATCAATGTACATTTCTCCGCCCTTTCTTTGAGAGGTCTCGAGAATGCTCCTTAAGAGTACTAGGCATAATAAAATGCATCATCTGAATTTTTCGTATTAAGTTGATATTGTTTTCGTTTCCATACTTTCCTGGTAAGTTACGTGTCTTTGGTATTAGTTCAAGTGTGCTTCAACCAGGTTACTAGTTAATTTGGCAACAACTTGATTTAAGCTTATTCTAAGTTCACAACTTTAGTTCCAGAACTAAGCTTTACTAATTGTACTGTTTTACTGATTATATAAAGGATCAACGACTAGCCCACTCACTCAAGGCAAGACAGGGACTTGCTACCCACCAGCACCCTTGTTTTAATTATTAAAAAAAAAAATTGTTTATACAGTTAAATTGAACCAGCTGTTTGATATTGAGATTCATATCAATGACGCAACACATCTCTGATAGCTGAGTGCTGAATAATGAATGCTCAATGAATAAGTATGAACTTCGAATGTACGAATGCCAGGAATAACATAACATAACTACAACCATACTTGCAAGGAATACCATAAATACTAACAATGTTGCAGGGTGGAAAATGTTTAATGCAGCCCAAACAAATATAGATAAACTTGTAAAACAACACAGTAGTGAATAACTAAACTTCAGGGTAACCTTTTATTACCCCTGTCCTTCCGACTCGATGTCGGCTTAAGAGTCGGTGAGATAGTCAACCTGGCCATACTCGCTTTAAAAAATTAAAAGTAGTCACTGCGTCTTTGTAGCAGGTCTTCTGGCCATCATAATCAAGCTTCCTTGAATTGAAGGTGTTATTACTATTTTTTTATCAAATTTAAGCCTGAAAAGTACGACTTATGGGTTTACTCCCACCCAAATAAAATAGGTAAACGTGTGAAACAATACAACGTGACCTAACTGGAATTCAGAGCAACCTTCACGTTCTTACCGGTCGTTCAAAATTGGAGGAGACTCCATTTAGGTTAGTGGCCTTTAAAAATTAGCCATGGCGTTCTTGTAAAGCATAGCCCATTTTTATCGAAGTATCACGGTGTTTTTTGGCGAGTAGAGTGAAATGGAATCCATATACGTTATTGCCATCTTTCTCTTTCTTCTCTTATCATTTGTTCATGGTGTCCATGCAAGTGATCTGCCGACGCCTGTGGAGGGGCTTTCATGGACATTTTACGAGGATAGCTGCCCCAACTTGGAGTCAATGGTGAAATCCACTCTTGATGAAGTGCTCGAACAAAATATTACTCAGGCACCAGGGTTGCTCAGACTCCTTTTCCACGACTGCTTCGTGCAGGTGATCTCTAATTATTTATTCCAATAATGTTTAATTGAATCAGCATTCTGCAAATTTTGAGTTTTTTCAGCATACATTATGGTTCCGCAGATTAGTAGGAAGTTGGAACTAGTCTCAGTTAATTAGTTGGGATTAGACTTAGAAGTAGGAATGAGGGTCAGATGATCCGTAGCAAATTTCCTAGTAGGCAATATTCATGATTGTAATAATCTGAGAGCTATATGTGAATGTATTTGATTTTTTTTATGTAGATGAGTAAAAAAAGGAGAACAAAGAATCTCAGGAATTAAAATTTTAGATGTTTTTGGGTTTAATGTTGGTATTGTTTGTGTTTTTGTAACTATATTTTTCTCTCATAACTTTCACTGGGTGATCTGGTTTCTCTGCGTAAAAATATTCATTCAAATCATTCACTTCCTTTCTTCTAAGAGCATATGCATATTTACAGTGCTTAATCTTTTGGCAGGGTTGCGACGGCTCAATCTTGCTAAACGGAACGTCCAGTGACCCAAGCGAGCAGGAAGCTACTCCAAATCTCACACTCAGAGCCGAGGCGTTTGAGATCATCAACGAAATCAAAGAAACTGTAGAAGCCAACTGCAGCGGAGTAGTTTCTTGCAGCGACATCTTGGCTTTAGCAGCTTCCTACGCGGTATTTGTGGTGCGTATTTAAACTCGAAACACCATTAAACCTCTTATGTATTGATACGGATCTTTAAGTGAGCTAAACTGGATGATGATCACGGTCTGCAATAAATAACCAGCTTGCTTATAGGTCATAAATAACCAGCTTGTTTATGAGTCATAACTGGACGAGGTTATATATGCTGGTGGTTGTTAAATAACTGACCTGTCAAAATCTAAAAGTAAACATATACAGCCCCACGTATTTATGGCCCATTTACAAACTAGCCCATTTGCAGGCTGGTTATTTTCACCTATCATGTTATCCAGAAAAGCCAGGTACTCTTTCAATGGGGCATTTATGGCCCATTTACAAACTAACCCATTTGCAGGCTGGTCATTTTCACCTATCATGGTACCCAGAAAAGCCAGGTACCCTTTCAATTTGTTTTATTGAACTGAGAGAGGTTAAGTATTATTGTAGTTTGTTGCAACAACAGGAACTAGAAATTCATAGTATGTATTATATAAGTCGAGCAAATATAAAGTACCATGTATAAATATGAACGCCTAAGTTAACTATTGCTTCACTGTTTTTACTTTTGGGTGGGTTGGACTAGAATGGACTGATATTGAATAAAGAGGATTTTACATTTTTTTATATATTACATTAATGATGGAGAAGAAAATATAAAGACAGTAAATTAATGATTTGCTATAATTAATTTGTTGCAGGGTGATTAATACAACAAAATTTAAGACAATATTGTACATATCATTATATCTTTAATTTTCTTAAATGCAATCCTTTTTAGATATTTGTTCCGGCTAAAGTGGTTGCCAGTAAAGTTTCTTCTCCCTTCCAACCCAGGTTTAATTTCTGCAATAGTACTTACTAAGAAAGGTAATGTACCATGATGTGATTAATTTTCCTGATGCAATCTCATTTTGGCGTCTGCGCTCGTTGCCGTGGTCGGCAATAGGGTATATTTTCCCTTTCGCCCAGGTTTAATTTTCTCCCATTCACCGGGGTTTAATTTTTACAAAAGCTGTTCGTTGAGGTTAAAGGATAGAAGGGTAGGGGTCCACAGAGAAGGACTTCTGGATTTTTGCTTAATCATAAGCTTAGCTGAAGTGGTCTAAGATCTATACGTGGACAGGATATCTTAAAATGTCTTGAATTTGTTTGAAACAATTTGTTCTTTATAGTGTGTGTCTAAAGTTTTCCAGCTTGATTGGTTGGGAATGTAGTTTCTTCGCCCTAGCCATCTTTAATTACTGCAAAGTAGGTTGTCTCAAGTTAGCCCGGTATGAGCTAACCATTGAACATTGTGAAAAAGAGATACTAACCATTGAACATGGAAAAAGAGATGCCAACTGACCATAATTATGTTTTTTCTTTTCCCACAAATAGGCAGGAGGACCGGAATTTCTAGTACCACTCGGCCGCAGAGACAGCCTAACCTTTGCTAGTCAAACCGTCACTGTGGACAGTATACCAAGTCCGACTTCAAATGTGACTGTGTTGATGACCCTCTTCACTGAAAAGGGTTTCGATAGTTTCACGGATCTTGTAGCGCTGTCAGGTCAGTTTTTCAATGCTCAGGCCAACGATTTAAGCTTTAAATCAAATTATAGGTTGAGTACATTTCTCCATTCTATTCCGATGGAACTGCTTAATGTATATGTTGAAATTCAGGTGGGCACACCTTCGGTATTGGTCACTGCTCGGGCTTCGTGGACAGGCTCTATCCAACACAGGATCCCACCCTCAACGCTACGTTCGCAAAGGAGCTAGACGAGATATGTCCCACAAACTCCACCGTCAACACGACAAACCTAGACATACTCACCCCAAATGTATTCGACGAAAAGTATTACGTTGATCTGCAGAACGGAGAAGGTCTCTATACGTCCGATGAGGATCTCTACAACGATAGCCGCACGCAACAGATTGTTAACGGTTTTGCGGTGAACCAGACCTACTTCTTTGAACAATTTGCACTGTGTATGCTTAAGATGGTTCAGCTGGATGTCCTCACAGGAGACGAGGGGGAAATTCGAAAAAACTGCGCAGTTCCCAATACTAATACCTCCTCATCATCATACTCCATCATAGATATTCCAGTGAAATCTCTTCGTCCTCTTCATGCTATGATTGTGTGATGATTAGCAATAGAATCCTCGGTAGTAATAGAGTTGCGGCGCTGACTCTTCTGTTAATAATTTTGTCATTTTGGCAAATGTGCAATGTCTGATATGTTTTCTGTGCATTCAGAATTTGTGGCAGATGGTGTGATGTGGGCTGTAAGTAAAGGCGACGAAACCGTTTAAATGCAGTTGCTGATTTCAATGGTGCCATTTTAAACGTTTGGATTCTCTGCACTCAGAGAGTGTAAGTAAAGGCGACGAAACCGTTTAAATGCAGTTGCTGATTTCAATGGTGCCATTTTAAACGTTTGGATTCTCTG